>JAOBRB020338150.1:0-10747 GCA_027575285.2 Zoanthus pulchellus | reverse complement strand
TATAGGGAAGATTAAGTTCATATGTTTGTGCCACCGTGTAATATCCTCTATATATAGAGAAGATAAACTTTATATATTCGTGCCACCGTGTAATATCCTTTCTATATAGGGAAGATTAAGTTCATATGTTCGTGCCACCGTGTAATATCCTGCTATATATGCGACTTAATTGTTTTTCTTTATCTGCTTCCTAATCTGCTGTAATTTCATACCACATTATATTATACAGTATAAATACAGTATGTTAAATTCGTCGCAGCTGTTGAGGTCACTGAACTGTTGAATAAAAGAAGCCCATCATTTTAATGCCAAATACAGGGTCGCATCTGAGAAATTTAAAAAGATGGAGGGTGGACTGGTCACAAGAATTATGAGCCAAAAGGTCAAAATATTATGACAGGATATATAAAACTATCTAGGTGTTTCAAGCGTATGATGGAAACCAAATTATTTGAGTGTGCCTGGTGTGTAGTATTTACTTGATACTGAATACCTGAAAAAAATTAGGCCATTTATTAAATAGAAAGAGGGTGCCCATGAATCAGATATTAATGTGACCAATTTCGATCCTCTACCTGCTATTGATAGTATTTCCTTTACACACTCTAAAATATTTCAAGACAGTCTTGTTCTCTCTGAGACACTTGTCACTCTACTACAATAGAATAATTAGATACTGTAGATAGGCAAAGCAGGGCTCTAGCTGGGATTTTAAAAGTTAGAGCCATTCTTAAAAAAAATGTTGGAGCCATTCTTAAAAAAATGGAGCCATCTTAAAATGTTTTTTAGCCAATATACATTTAATTTTGCCATTCATTATAAAGCCAAATATTTGTCACCTATAACACAACGAAATGTCGTAGGTAATAAATTGTAGCACTAAAATCACTCTATTATCGAACATTAAAATTGCCGATTTCTGCACAAATAAATGGTTGCGCATGGTGTTACAAGTTCAGGTAAGAAATTATTTATCGCCAAGAACATTTGCCAATGACTGAAATATATTGACAAACGTTTATTTTTATATTTTTTGGTGAGAATGGTGAACGGCAGCTACAGCTCTTCCAAAGGGATAGAAACATTTGGTTTTGAATTTTGGTTTACCACAAATTTGTACTGTTCATCAAATATCAAACCTACTAATGCAAACTCTTCTGTTGTTTCTTGTTTTGTATGTTGGAGAGGAAAAACATCCTTGATTTCTGCCTCAGCCTGTGCTAGCTTTGATTTGCGCTCACTTCTGAAGCCATGACCATCTTTTTCAAAAAAACAAACAAAATACTAATTATTAATTAAATTTCTATCAAGTGTTACTAAATAGTACAATCATAAAGTTAAGCATTCTTCTTCACTTGATTTGGATACATGTTCACTGAAGGAAATGCACTGTAATCAGTGTCCTTCTCTTCGTCCTTCTGCTTCGAAATGATCTCTATATTAAAGCTGTTATAAACTCTGCAAGGGTCCTTCTGGAACAGAATAAGTGTTCTTGCTTCTTCGTTATTCTTCTTCCATGTGCTTCAATTCAATTATAATTACAATTATTGTATCAATCCAATCAATCCAATTTTGATCCAGGTTTATCCTTGTAAACAGGAGTGGCCAGATTTACCACACTCTAGCTGGCAACAATCTCTCCAACTCCCACTCTCCATCTTGCATGATTCATTGCATCCTTCTTCTTCAAGCCAACAATCTTGCTCTCCTTCTCCACTAGCATTTTCCATGTCTTCCTCAGTCGTCCTCGCTTCCTCTTCCCCTTCACTTCAAACTCCAATGATTGTCTCAAAACATGCCCATCATCCCTCCTTAACACGTGCCATACTATCTCACTCCATTTGCTTTTGCCATCTGAACCACTGTTTCCTTCAATCCCATCATCTCCATTAGGTCCTCTGTCTTTTTTTTCTCTATTAGTTCTGCACCATACACTGCTCTCTTGTCCTTCTCAAATTTCCATTTCATTTTCCAACTTAGGGGTCACTCTCTTTACTTTAGCACATCTACCATGTATCCATTTAACATATTTCACACACAATACCTTCTGCACCACTCAATAACATTTCTTTTCTTTCCTAGGTTCACCTTCAGCCCCTTGCTCTTGAATGCCTCCTTCCATTTCCATAACTTCTCCCTCCAGTCCTGTCAAACTACTAAAATTTTAGGGTAGAGTTGGAACTAATTGCAACACAATACATTTCACTGTAAAATGAAAGTTTTAGGTGACCGTAGTAACATACAAAAAATCCCAAAAAACCTCTTCTGGCATAAACTTGATTCAATTTTTTTGTACAATTTGTCAATTTTAGCGATAATTAATTTTTATTTCCATTCAATGAGTAAAATTTTAAAAAAAGAAAAGGAAACAATAGGAAAATCTTGAAAAAATAGGAGAAAATAGGAAGGTAGCCAGAAAATAGGGAAAAATAGGAAAAAAATAGGAACTTGACACCCTGCAGGCAACTAAAATACAACCACAATGTGGTGTGTTATGTTTTACCCATTCTTTCAATAAACACCAAATCTAAAGGCTGGCTTGGAATTGTCTGTTGAACATTGGCTGTTAGTGGGAGAGCGACTGGAGCAGAGGCAGCAGTAGAAGACTGTGATGGTGCTTCATTCACAATGTCCTCCTTGTCAACTTTGAAGAATGCCTCTGAAACTGCAAATATAAGTGTTTTGAGTTTGAATGCACTCCAAAAAAACCTTTTAAGTCAATAAAAATTGTTGTTATTTTGGGAAACCAATCACCCAATTCAGTTACAGAATGTTTGAGATTTACCCGAAAGGGTTCTGCCATACAAATAAAATGTTTTTACCATAAGACATGATAAGCAAACTATATTTTAAAATGTTTGCTCACAGGCTGAGGTAAAATCAAAGATGAAGATTAAACCATATAGGCGTAGTCAATTATTTATCATAGTGAAACTTAATTGTGTGAACAAAAAAATTACCCACAATGTCCATATTGAATTCTGTTCAAAACATTTTCAATTTAACAGAAAAATTAAGAGCCAACCTTCTCCATCAACATCAGCATTGTAATTATCCTCCTCAGCTGATGTGATGTTCTGAACTCTGAAACTGTATAAAATACATTTTTCATGTTATTAATTATCTAGTTTCTTTCTTTCATCAGATTTTCAAACAGAATAAATAATGCAAAACTAAATAATCATTATATTAATTTTTGAACAACACTTATGAGGCCATACATGCTATAATTAATAAATAAAATGAATTTTTTTGTATGAGATTAGATTTTGAGTTTATATTCAACAAGATGTGCAATGATCAATCCTTGACCATTCTGCATTCAAAACACATATCCAGGTCTCGACCAAGGATGTTTTGTCTGCAGGGGCAAACTCCACACATCTTTAAAGGGGTTTCTGTTATGCTAGCTGGACGTAATGTTTTGGCCCCTATACATAAGATTGCCTCTAAGACCTTCAAATAAACAAACCACACTCACCTGTTTTCCTGGGAGGGGCAATTTCCTGTCGCTATGCATGGCACCAATATAAGGAAGCTAAACACATTGTGATAGCTGATTGGTTAAAGACAGTACCTTCATCTTCAAGTCCAAAGGTTCACGTTTTCGTTTTCAGGTTTGTCATGTATTTAACATTTGAATGACGATTGTGTAAGTGTCTTTTCTCAGTGTCAATACTCACTGATCAACATACCTTTCAATCTTTTTGAGAGTTCAGTATTAAAATACATTACAGTTTCTACTAAATAAAACAAAAAGTGTGTTATTCTTGAAAGGAAAAATGAGATTGTCTCATTTACATAATTTATAGTAATAATTAATAAACAGAAAACACAAAAGCACAAGCTCTACAACTAGACACAAAGGCTTATAGAATAAGAATTTAATACTGATATATTTCTTTATTTATTTACCTGATTGGTTTCTTTGGCTTATGTTTGCGAGGTTTCTGTCTTTTTTCATAATCTCTTTGTTCTCTATTAAGAGTATTAGTTCCTTGAATGTCCTCATTGATCTCTTCACCCTCACCAAACTCTCTTGAGCCTTTAATTAACACATGATAGAGTTGATAATTAAGGTCTCACATATTTTAATAATCAAATAAAATCCTTTGAGCAGAGTGGCCCATGGAACCAGCACAGGTTACGTTTGTTTTACCAAAGATATTAGCAATTGATCTGATCTGGCATTAAGTAGTGTGAGTATTGTACTATATTGTGTGTTAGCTGTCTTGTTAATGAAACCTGTGTAGCTTTAGGAAACAGCTGTAATAATTGTTTCCTTGAATGTTGAAAAAAAAAAACCACTCATTTTAAAAACTGAACAAAAATTAAAAGAATTTTCTGTTACCTAGATATTTCTTTGATTAGTTGATTATCCACACCATTGTACAACACGAATATTTAATTTAGTTGATATGATGAAAGATCACATTTGCATTAAAAGAAAACGTTGTTTTTACTAATAAAACTTGAAGGGTGCAAATTTAACATACTTAATTAGAGAGCAATGGAATAAAGGTGGAAGAGAGAAGGCCAGTTATAAAGCAGGCTAAAGAAAACCTAACGATAGGTCTAAGTTAAAATATGGTAGATGACAAAAACAGTGGAGGCAAGTTACATCATGTCCAACCCCAGCAGAGGGGAACTAGCAATTTTAAACAATGATGATGATGATGATGAGCATTGTAAAAGCTCTTAATTTCAAATAGGAGCTTTTCAGAATTTTGTGTTTCAGTTTTACCATTGTCGTGTTGATATGACACGGGAAAAAACCTCTAGAACTATCTGGAAATCTATCACATGCAAGATGCGTGTCGTTTTTTACACTTTGCTAGAAACTCTGTCCACTTTCCAGAATGTTTCAGATCATGGCACTGTGAGTAACAATACTTGTAATTCTATTATAATAGTGTTAGTTGAGCTTATTTGTTCAAGCTGTCAGAGAGAATATTTTTATACGCAGATGCTGTCGAAAAGCCTCAGAAGCAGGCTTTTCCTTTTCAGCCGGCAACCGGCTATTTTTGCCGCCTGCGAATGGCTCCATCGCTTGCAACTAAAGTCATACTTGCTGTTATATAATTTAAAATAGTTTATATAAAGAGTAATTGTCTCCACCAGCTTCACTTTCATCGACTTTAACTTTATTTGAAAAGGAAAACCCTGAGAAGCCCACAGGAATTGTTATCAGAGAGAGAAGAAGCAGCTTAGAAACAATAATTTTATGGCTTAGGAAGACCTTTTGAAACAAAATACCTGTATTACTGAATCATTTGTATTGGACAATTAATTCACTTGTAAATTTGAACTGTTGCTTAACTTGCTGTACCATGCATTGTTAAATTCTGCTAATCGTTGGATTTACATTAATAATATTTTAATAAATAACTGTTTTGGAATCCTTGTGTTTGGATATCTTTTGACCCAAAGATACAACAAACATCTAGTAATGAATAATATGGATTGTGTAAATTTACTTTTTATCTGTATGCAAGACTAAATAAATACAGCTGCTGGGTGTTTCAAACATTAAAAAAAAGAAAACTCGATATGTCACATAATTGATTAGAAAAGCAAAATGTTTAGATTTATTTAGAAAAAGACACAGGCAAACCTGAAAAAACCAAAACTCACATATTTTTAATTAATGGTTCAAATCACTAAACAATATTTTTCCCTCAATCAAATAAGAGCTTCTCTTAAATAATGGCGTTTTTTAAATTATTTTCCAAGCAGAAAAATTTCTGAAAATGTTTACCATGCACTCTTTTTTTTCTGTTTCTTCTTCGAGCTGGACTAAGCCCCTCTCCATTCATTGTATACTCCTCATATGGTCCAATGATCTCCGCACTAGCTGATCTCCTGACACCATGCCGGATACCAGATGGAGGTCGACGACTGTATCTCTTCCTTTCCCCCTGTGCATCATGACCATGCATCTCTTCTTCATACGCATCACCTTTGAAAGATTGAACAAATATTTCAATTTCAGTTTTGATCCAGTTTTATCCCCATAAATGAGGGTGGCAGGATTTACCCCACTCTGCCAGCAATCTCTCCCACTTCCACTCTCCATCTCGCTCAATTTACTGCATCCTCCTTCTTCAAACCAACACTCTTACTCTCCTTCTCCACCTGCGATCTCCAAGTCTTCCTCAGTCGTCCTCTCTTCCTATTTCCCTTCACATCAAACTCCAAAACCTTCCTCAAAACATGGCTATCATCCCTCCTTAACACATGCCCGTACCATCTCTCTCCATTTGCCTTTGCTATCTGAACCACTGTTTCCTTCAATCCCACTATCTCCATTAGGTCTTCTGTCCTCCTTTTCTCCATCACATTGCTCTCACCATCGCTCTCTCAGTTCTTCTTAAAATTCCCATCGAATTCTCCCTCAAACACCATTACTCATTCCCATATAACATTGCTGCTCTTACACAACTCTGATAAATCACTCCTTTCATCTGCAACCTTTTTGAGTTCAGCAGCTCTCCACATTCCTTGAACTTCACCCAACCAATTCTTGCTCTTGCTGTTAAAGCTGCCTCACAACCACCACTTGCATTCACTCTACCTCCCAAATAGCAGAAACCTCTCACTGATTCCACCTCTTCATACTACTCCTCCACAGGTCCCACGAATCCAGTAACCTGATTGTTGCACATTCCACACACAAAACCTCTCCCCAACCTCGTGGTCACTCTCTTTACTTTCGCACATCTACCATGTATCCATTTCCCACATTTCACACACAACACTGACTTTGCCATTACTCACTTCCCACAAATGCCACATGGATCTATTTACTTACACTCTTTTCACCTTCTGCACCACTTACTAACACTTTTGTCTTCCCGAGGTTCACCTTCAGCCCCTTGCTCTTGAATGCCTCCTTCTGTTTCCAGAACTTCTCTCTCAGTCCCTCCATCATTTCACTCATTAAAACCAAGCTGTCTGCATACAACATCTCACTCATTGAACCACTTCTCACTCTCTGTAACTACATCAACCACTATTGCAAAAACAATGGTGACAATGCAGATCCCTGGTGCACTCCAACTTTCACCTCAAACTATTCTGACAACTCTTGCCAAAGTCTAACTCTGGTTTTCGAACCTTCATACAGACTCATCACTGCTCTCAGCATTACCTCAAGAACACCTCTCTTCCTCAGTTCCCACTACACTACCTTTCTCGGAACCCAAACACATATACAACCTTTTCTCTTTTTCCAAATACTCCTCATGCAACCTTCTCAAAATAAACACTGCATCTATCGTTCCTTTGCCTTGCATATAATACCAAAAATTATATGCGTACCAAAAATTACGGTGTTCAACTTACCAATAGAGAAAAATATCGCCCTGGGAACCCCTACAGTTACCATCTACATAACATTGTCCGGCTGCGTTACCAGCGTGGTTGGTCCTTGTGGTGTAGTAGTTAACACGTCGGACTAGTAAACCAAAGATGTGGGGTTCAATTCCTGCCAAGAGCTATATATGTTATTTTTCTCTATTTCTTTCTATATATATCTACACACCGAACACATTCCTATTTCATTTATCTACATCTCTTTCACTTTTACCACATACCGCAATCTCTTCTCCAGCATCTTTTCTACAATTTTCATTGCATGTTCCAGCAACTTCACTCCCCTTTAAGCCTCACAACTCATTGCATCCCCTTTCCTCTTGAATATCGGTACCATGGCATTCAGCGCCCACTCATCTTGCATTCCTCTTCCATCCAAAACACCCTGACACAGCTCCACCATCACACCAATCCCCATTTCCCCACTCACCTCTATCATTTCCACACTTACTTCCGAGGGTCCAGCAGCCTTTCCTGCTTTCATTTCCCTTATGGCCTTCACCACTTCTTCCCGACTAACTCTCTCAACTGGTCCTTCCACCAATTCTGCCTTAACATTCTAATCCCATTCTTCTTCTTCATTCATGATTCTTTCCATGTGCTCTTTCCATACTTTCCCTCTATCTTTCTCATTGAAATTCATCCTACCATCAATACCTCTCATGCATCTTCCTCCCTCAACATCTTTCCCATCTTTTTCACCAGCTTAAACACTTGTTCGGATGCTTACTCGGCTCTCTCAGCTCCCTCTCAGTTGCCTCCTTCATTGCTCTTGAGACCACCTTCTTTGCTAGATTCTTCATGTTCTTATATATCATATGGATCTTATTACTAGAAAGTTACAGTATGTTCCAATATACACACTAAAGTCACAGTAACTCTCTGAATTTTCAGTTTCACACCTTTTTGGTAACAGTTGTAATCATATGCAAAACTAAGATGATTCTGCAGAGAAAATGAAGCTAAAGCTTAAATTAACCCATTACAAACCAAGCGACTCATATTTTTAACAGTTGTGTTGTCATTAGGAAATGTCACTAGCATAGTGGTAACATTAAGTTAAATAAGATTTCGGAGCTCCTGGTTCAAATCCAGTTGACAGATTTTTTTTCTGTTTTGAATTTTGTAAAAATAAAATGCGCTAACCACGACAAAAAACTACTTGCCCCTGATATTGCAGTTGCAGGGATGGTCAATTATTTACTCTAGATATTTGCTTGCAACAAATTATAAATGAGAAATCCATCTGGGAAGCTTTATGCTAAACTTGTAAATTTAGGTGCTAAAAAAATAAACAATCAAAAATCCAGAATGATTGCACAAGATCAAAAACTCTGAATACACATTATAAAAACTCTACCGACCAAATGCTAATTACTCGGGCTACCTGTGGTAGGCCGAGTCAAGGTTTACCCTTTCGTCAATATATCATTCTATATATCTATCATCTCGCATTTGGGAAAATTACCCAAGAGTCATTGTGTTTAGCTTTGCTGAAAATGCTTTAGCTCAAATTTCCAAAAAGCTTTTGAACCAAAATTTGTCGAGACTGAGAAGAGTTTCAAACAGTTTTTTCAATTTTTATAAAAGATTTCTTCCAATGAACTTCTCCCTCTGACAGTCAAAGTATACACAGATTAATGATGGACATGGCGATTGTTTCGAGTCAACTTGTTTCATGTTAGTGTCAATTCAATATAGGACGTATTTCTAGAGCTATTTTGCAACTTCAGAATGGGAATATTTGTCCTTGCAATTACCCAAAAGGTGGAAAGATTGACATTGTGCTTTTCTTTAAGGCAAAAACAAGTTTACAGGTGAACTGTTTGTGTCACACATGTTTGTTGTCGGAGAGCTATTTGCATAATTTACTTATGAAAAGCTGCAGTCTAGACAAGAACACATTTTAAAAAATTGATTTTGTTTTATTTAGAACTTTATTTTTCCTGGCATTTCGCTTTTTTACAAACAACCCAAATTTTTGTAAGAAATAGTTCTGATAGTTTAACTCAAACATAAAGTTAAAGTTCCATAGAACAAAGAACTAAATAAATACAGTTTAAATTTTTGTTATGCAAATTTTCCAGTTGTCAACTTCATCGCTGAGTGAATGCTTTTAACCATAAAAAATGTCTCAAGCGTACCGTTTGCAAACTCACAGTTCTCACAGCTTTTAAAGATATGACGAGGATTAATTTTAAGATAGGAAAACGGTTCTTGATTTTTTGTAAATTGCTAATTTACAAAAAATAAGAGATTTTCTTTACTTTGTTTTTAGAAATTGAATTATACCTCGCATTTCTGAGGTCTTTAGCTGAGCGGCAAACATTCATTTTGTGATACAAGCATAAAACTTAGCATAAAAAAACTTAAAACCATTATTATACATGTGCGTGTGTACGCGTCTAGTCTTTGAAATAAAAAACAACACATGCATGACACTTGCCTATCTTTTCATCAATAAAAAATGAATATATAAAAGTGCCCCATTATAGAAGAAGTAAATTGGAACAAAAGTCAAAAAAGCCCTCACTTGTTAGTGTATTTTAAATCTTATTACATTTCACAAAATAACATATTTGTAAACTACAGCCTTTTGCCGTGAGTTTTGGCACTATGTGATCACGAACTTAAGAAGTGACTTTTTGAACGTTATAATTACACTCAAAAGGTACAGGGGTGGATATTAACTATTTAAAACAAACTCGTGTTTCTAAATAGTTTACAGGTTAACTAGAACTCAAACCGTTTTCCATTTTCGCTCTACGCCTGGGTCTTCTTGTTCGGGCGGAGACTTTGCGCTCACCCTGAGACAACCCCAAACTACCCTCAGCCGAGTTGTTCGAAGTGCTTTGAGGGTTTTGCGGAGAAGCCTTGTCTGGAACGCCATTAGTCAAATCTTGAAGTGGAAAATTTTCTGTAGGCATACTTTGTCTTAGACAGGCATTATTTTCATGTTCATCAAGTTCCAAAGAAGCTCTTTTCTTTCGTCGTTTGCGTTCTCGTTCTCTTGACGCCGCGGAAACATCTGCAGTAGACGCCATCATGGGAATAAGTCAAGGCTCCCTCATCCCAAAACTAATAATATACAGTTGTATTGTCCGAAAAAGCTCACTCCTTGCAAATAAATTACTTTTTAAACTTGAATATAGAAAAATATTATCTCCAATGAATTCGTGTTATTCAGTTCAGATGCATATGGACGCCAGTCAAACTAATTTCGCTCCCAGGCCTCCAGTCACGCAGCCGTGTAAAAAAAGATAGCAATTATCCTTCCTGCCTTCTCATTAGCAGTAATTAATTAAGGTATGGGCAGTCCCCTGATGAGCAAGCTCACAGGGTTAAAAATGCCATAAGAAAGCAAGAGGGGTGG
>JAOBRB020338065.1:0-10748 GCA_027575285.2 Zoanthus pulchellus | reverse complement strand
CAATGTATGTTATAAAGTCTCACTTTATCTTTTGTCAATCAAGTCATGTTATGTCATATTGTTATGTTATGCTATGTCTTGACCTATCTCCTGTTATATCATGTTATGTTATGTCACACAGTGATACAAATGTCATGCCTAACGTTCTTAAGAATATCTTATACAACGTAGCTATTTTTTACTTTACCTTTACTTGTATCACTAATGCTGTATAACACTACAGGATGAAAACTAATGGATGCAACAACAGACAGTGACCCGGTGTACGACGCAATGGGAGTCTGTAAGCTAGTCGGCTTTACCAGGGTGCGACTCTCCATTTGTGGTGAATATTGACTTACAGGCAATGTGTTTACTTGGCATGAAGACTCTTCTAAAACATTTTGTCCACCTGAATTTATGTATATTTAGTATATGATGTTAGAGCACAATTTAAAGACAATATATGAGAAGACATTTTTTTATATCTCTATTTTCAAAGTTTTATAAGAAAGAAATACTAATTTCATATACATGAATTCAATTAATATTATTTCTGACAAATACCCATAAGCAGTAATAATGTCTTGTAGCTGTTTCAAACGAAAACTAATTAAAAGGTAATAGTCAGGCAGATAGACGAGCAAAAAAGAGTGAAAACTTACCATGTCGAGGGGCAATGTTATTCCATACTAGAATTGTAGTTCAACACTTATCAAAACCGTTTTGGTTTGTCGGCAATCTTTAATTTTCTTGTAAGAAAAATGGCTAACAGCTTTTTCTGAAAGCGTTTGGAAATATTTGACAAGCGCCATGTTTTTTGAAAATATTTTGGGAAGAGCTGCGATCTTGCTAATTTGAGCAGCGGCGCGCTCACTTTACTTCAAGTATGCTAATTAAATGTTTCTTTTCTTTTTTACTTCCCTTAAAATAGCAGTTTATTAAAACCAGGTGTTTTAAAAAAGAAATTTATGTCTAGAAAAAGAAAAACTATACCTTTGGAAGTCAATGTGAATATTTCACCGACAAAAAGACTAAAAAAACTCTGAAACAAATGCCGGCTGTATTCTCCAGTGCAAAGAAAAAAACTGCTGAAAAAATAACAAAGTTCAGTGAAACTTAAAAAAAAAATCTGTTTATGAAGCTGCCAAGAAACGATATGATGAGAAAGTGATTGCCATTATCAATTCCTTTGGCGGATGTCTACCCCTCCTCCCCCCGCCCAAGTACGGGTATCATCGTAAAGTATGCTCATGGCAAGCCATAACAGGCGGTTATAAGTCCAAACACGTGTGAGTGCGACAGTCGTCAAGAAAAATATCGAGGAGGTAGGATCCGATAATTTGCATTGTGAAAAAAAAAAGGCAAGTGTAATTTTTTCAAAGACAATTTTATTATTTACAGCTTTTTGCACTGAGATTACAACATTTGTGCTGCTGAGATTCTATTGGCGATTAACTGCACTGCTGAGAGCAAATCAAATTTGTGAAAACATTTCATGTATAGTATTATTCTGCTGAATGTGCTTGATTTGTAGTGATAGGTGTGGTAGTGCTAACTATCATTATAACAATATTTAGGTAAGACACTGGCAGATTACGAGTGCTGTGTATGTGGGAGGGAAAAAACAGCAAAAGGCGGGAGTGGGTATGAGCCGATGGAGAAATGTGAAACTGAGAATAGGGCAAGACGTTTGCACGGCGCTACATTGGCGTTAGATTTTCCACATTTGCGAGCAGAAATTGGGGGTTCAGAGTGGCACACGATATTAGCGAAGGAATATTTTACCACTGATTGTGTTACAGGTAAATCTGCAAAAAACGAGCCGTGAAACCAACCGTTTTGAACGATGATGAGAAAGTTTTTCACGAGCTAACTGTATTTATTGAGGAGAGAGTAATTGTTGGGTGTAAAGTCTTTCGGATGACTGACATATCTAGGGAATATTCCGAAATTACAAAACGATTATTCGGTGAAGAACATCAGATAAGTTTGCTAAAATTGCAGAGGCTGAAAGAAAAGATCCAAAACTGCTTTGGCTTAAAAATTGGATTCTGGTGTCCAAAGTATGGCTGTGAGTATATCTTTAACAACAGCGTTGAAGTTGAAGTGGCAGTAAAGTTAAAACTAGTCCATTGTGGATGTAATGATAAGTCGCTGGAGGAGAAATTAATAGATGTTGCTCGGGAGATACGTAAAGAATTGTTGGAAACCTTTAATACTTTTAGTAGTTGTCCAAAGCTGCTCTGTAAAGAAACGGAGATCCCAAACTTAACAACATGTTTATTACAAGGAATCCTCACCAAGAAACCAGTCAAACGTTTTACGTTTAGTATCATCAATTGGTCAAGATATAATCTACAACACCAACAACGGTCAGAAGAAAACATCAAAGCATGCAACCTTCTCTCTTTCCATTAAAAGAAAGACTGGTTTCAAGGTTGTGGACACACAAGTTCGGTTACGGGGTCTCTTATGACGATGTCCTAATTCTTGAAACATATTTGGCGATGGAACAATCTAAGGACCAAACTCACAGATCATTCTCTCCAGTCATTATTCAGTCATCTCGGTTTGTTACTTTCGTTTGGGATAACAATGATATCAATCCCGAAAGCCTAAAAGGGCTTAGTTGCATTGCACTAACGGAATTGTTATCCAGTCATCTAAAGGTGTTTTGAACATACCTGAGCCTTCTTCCACCGACGGCAGGTTTTTACAACCGAATACGAAACAAAGAGTTAAAATGTTTCAACTTTTACCACTATGGATGCCCTCGTACATACAGGTGAAGTGAAAGAACACAGATGGTTCAACTAGCGTTGAACTTAGTATGTACCAAGGCGAAACTCAGTATTCGCGCTTTATTGATATTCAATGGATCATCGCCAGAGTGCAGGCCAATAACGCGAATCTCGAACACCAGATACCAAGCTGGACAGGCTTCAACTATTTAATGTGCGACAAAGATATGGACAATTATCATAAAACTGGATATCTGCTATCAACCAACAAATCTCTAAAGTCCCATGACACTGTTCTGGAACTCAGTCAATCAAAGATAAAGGCTGAGAAACTTGGTAGTTTAGTCGAGACGGATGTCGTGATATGGCGATCTATGCTGGCGCTGTCGAAATCATGATGAATCCAAGATACCTTGATCTTAAACGGTTCATCATCTTGCGACTTGGTGGTTTCCACACGATTTGTTTATTCATTGCTGTTATCGGAAAGAGATTTGCTGATGCTGGTCTTCGTGACATCGCAATAGAAGCAGACCTCCTTGGCGAGTCTTTAGTTGACCAAATGTTTAAAGAAAAGCATTATAACAATGCAATGCGAATCCTCAAATACCTATACGAGGCTCTCAAAAGACACATGATTGATAGTTTTGAACAATGGAAAACCAACCAATCAGAGCAAATGGATAAGCCAAGTTATGAAGAACTAGTCAACTCTGCAGAGCTGAAAAATTTCTTCTCCCCTCCGGTAATCATTAGAAAGCCTTAGTCGACATCACAATAATGTGGTTGATGAAATACATACCTTTTAAAGATTCTCTCTTGAATGGCTGTCTTGGTCCAAAAGTTTTTGTTTGGTTTTCATTTTTGCAGATGGTGCAGATACTGCTCGATTTTGCCCAGTCTATCAAACTTAGTGACTGGAAATTGCATCTTCAATCAACAGAGAACATGAGTCCCTGGATGTTTGGCTACGATCGTCCAAACTACGCACACTTCCTGACATACTACCTGGTAACGATGAAGAAGCTTCAAGAAACCCATCCCGCAATACACCAGGAGTTTGAAGCAGGTCATTTTTTTGTAAGATCACAGCATGGAAGATTTAACAAAATGCCATCAGATCAAGCTATAGAGCAGACAATCAACAGGGAGCAAAAATGTGCTGGCGGAATTATCGGTTACAGTACGTCAGAGGGAACTGTTCAAGATGGGTGCTAACCAGTCATGATTCTGCAAAGTGTCAATTGAAGATGGAGGAGTTCCTTGGGATATCTGAAGCTAAATGTGTCACAAAATTAAAGATCTTGGAAGAAAACGGATACTACACGACGAGGAGTGCGTTGTTCGCAGTTATGACCTTGATTAGGAATGGGGAACACCCTTTAAAGAAAATTGTTGCCTTATTTACCTGAGCTCCGGACTACAATGCAGCCCTGACAACCAAGATGACATGATGAATGCTGAAAAGAAAGGAAAAGAAGCACTGTGCAACGTTCTGGAGAAACGAGTTGAATCAGTTGAGGAAAACTTTTATGCTCAAATTCAAAAGATGAACCTAAAGACGCTCGCAGCAATGAAAGTTAAGAAATCCTGCAAAATTAAAAACAGAAGCCTAACACTGAAAGCAGATCGTGATATATTTGCACGACATATGGTAATATGTAACAAGCTTAATGTCTTGTTGAAAGAAGTGCTCATATACTCTCTTGGCCATTACCATGGTCCTTAGCCACAGCAGATGGACGGTTCGCGAAATCTATTAAATCGAAGTTGCTAGATACTATTGAGAAAAATGTTGAAGATCCCACGGTATATATATATGCTCTTCCAGAAGATTGTGTGAGAGTATTTGATGGAATGGTTATCATTCAGCAGCTGGCGTCTTTATGCTTGGCAACATTTGGTAAAATGTCTGAAAATATTCTTAAATGCATCACATTTCATCCTGATAAAAAATTTATTTTGTCACCGACCAATACATTAACAACTCTTTACAAAGTAGTGAACGGCAACGACGAGCAACCTCTGGAAGCATTCGTATTCAGTTGTCGAGAAGAGACAAAAACGACCCAAGCAGTAATGTTTTGGTCTGATTCTAAGGATTATTAACTCAACTATAAAATTTTAGAGCGTTTTTGGTAATTTCAGACATTTTCTTGTTCACTACCAGAAAAAACAATTACATGAAGTAATTAAAACTTATTACGGCTATGGTCAATAAATTGAGGGCTCACTTCTTTTTAACCGCCATTTTCAAACAAAAACACGACAATCGCCAAACCGTGAAATAAAAACGTGTTGGCAGTTGCCCACAAGAAATTTGGACAGTGCCGATACATCAAAACGTTATTAATACCCTTTAAAGCACAAGACGAAAGCGAAGTGAAATTGCCACTCAACATGGTAATTTTTTTTCCTTTCATCTGCCTGAATATAAGTGAGATCAAAGTATAGCTAATTAACGAAGGATTTGTATTATAACTGGATAATCATGTTCAAAAAAAGATGCAAACGTCCTAAACAATTTGTTACTCTACAGCCTGCGTAGTTTGATGGACTGTATAAAGAAGAGTATAAAAGGTAGCTGTGCTGGTTGGCGAACTTCAATCAAGCACTGCTGGTTAGAATGAGAAAATTGTTCCAAAACTTAGTAAACTTAATAGTCATTTGTAAACCTGTGAAAAATTGTTATAACTGTTCTTATTATATGGCCATATAAATTGCTGTTGCTTCTGTTGCTTGCTATTAATGCTACTACTGTTGTTGTTTCAACTCTCGTATTGTTGTTGCTACTATTACTACTGTTCCTGCTGTTGCTGCTGATTCTATTGTGATAATGCTATTACAACTATTGTTGCTATTGCTATTGGTGCTGTTCCTGTTGTCATATTGATGTTTGTACTGCTGTTGCTGTTTCTATTGCCGTATTGCGTTGCAACTGTTCCTTTTGTTGTATTGTTGTTGCTACTGTTGCTGTTGTTTCTCTGCTGTATTGCTTTTTCTACTGTTGCTGCTGTTTTTATTGCCTTATTGCGTTTGCTACAGTTTCTATTGTTCCTATTGGCGTATTGCTGTTGCTATTAATGCTGCTGTTCCTACTGCTGTATTGCTGTTGCTACAGTTGCTGTTGTTCCTATTGCCATAATAGTATTGCTACTGTTGCTGCTGTTCCTATTGTCTTATTGCTATTATTATTGCTGTTGTTATTGATGTATTGTTGTTGCTACTACTGCTGCTGTTCCTGTTGCTACTGTTGTTGTAATTTTTTCTTCAATTTTGTTATTGCTAAGTTTACTGAAGAACCTATTCCTAAATCGCTGTTGTTATAGGTGTAAATATTGCGATTGCTAGAGCTATTACTAATAACATTTTTTTATCAATGTGCCAGATAGACGATAACTTACAGTCTGTGTGACCTCGTAGTTTGAACATCACACACGGTTCTCCATCGCCTCCAGTTGGTGTATTACAATTGATCCCCAATTTGATAATTTTCCCGCGCAAACTATCAAACTCATTATATTCTACCTGATAAATGAGCATCAAAAAATGCTCAGAACAGCAGATTAATACTTTTTTTTGCATACATATACAACAAAAAACATAAAAAACAAGTGTCAAACGAACACAAATATTGTTGCACTTCTTTACTAATTTAAACTAAAAATTGATAATCAGTTTTATAACTTTTTCACCTAGTTTGGTATTCGTCGATGGAAACTAGCAAACAAATGTCTGCAATCATTATATATAGTAACTGTTTTATACTTATAGGTATGCACACAGGAAACTAAATATTATAATTTTGAGCTATTGCGAATCTATTAACAGGTAACAATAAGGTAAAGAGAGGCATAAATCACGCTTTTTGAAAAATAAAAAAGCCGTTTCACGAACTAAAAATAGCTTTTCTCGTTTCACTACATGAATGAACAACTACAATAACAACAACAATATTAATACCGAGATTAACTAAAGAAAACACATACAGGTTGAAGAGTGTAGAACATAAAAATTAACATTTCAAGAGCTACTATACCTCGAGATTATACTCGGAGAATTTAATGTTCAATTTTACTTCTCTCGGTTAATCAAAGCGGTTAAATCTCGTTTTTCAAAATAACCTGCCGTATGCAACTCAGCGTTTGAAATATTATCTAATTAATTATATTTCGATATTAGTATTAAATTATTGGAAACTGCATAGAGGTGATGTACAAAAGTGCAAGGATGTTTGGCGCATTTCGTACAATCGTTGCCTTCCGATCACAAGGTCCCCAGTCCAATCCTGATTCTATCGAGATTTGAATATTTGTGTGTCCTTCTTTTCGACCTAGTTAACTCTGCTTTCCATCTGTTCGTGGTAGGTATAAATGAGTATCAGCTGGAAGATATATAACTGTCCCTTCCAGGGGATAGGGGGGGGGGGGTTATAGACTCTCCTCTGGTTAACATGAAACCAGAAACCGCAACTCTTGCGCGAAGGTGAACTCGTATATTAACATTCCTTTTTATTAGATTGACTTTGAATGGTTTTATTCAACTGTCTAAAATAAATTGACTCCATTTTCATTTTTCAGGCTGCAAAAATGCACAGATTATTTATTACTCTACAAATAGTATTGTTTGCAAAGCTGGAGATATTGTTGTATAGATTAAAGCGTTATTAACGTAACTTAAAAGTTTTAAATGCAAATACCCAATAACAACATGAAGAAAAGCATGTCTGGGCTTCCTGTGAATGTAATTTACTCTTATACTCTACTGAATGACATTTTGGCTCCACTCGACTTTTAGGAAAACGAGCCGTAAAATTCAAAGCTAAAAGCATTGGCTATCGATAGAGTATGAGGTTGCTCTATATTTTCTGTGAAAAAATTCATTTTTTTAAATAATGGCAAAATACTTCAATGAGCTCACCTTAAGAATGTACAGATCTGCTACACTATGCCTTAAACTAAATATTGTGTTAGTTGTTCCATTCAACCAAGTTATAGGACTCCATGTAGCGTTACACGTAAGGTACTTGGATGAGGACATGTTCACGGAACAGCTACCGCTAGTTCCAGAGACAAAAATAAGTGCCTTCTCACCGCCTTCATTGGCGGTGGGTAGATAGACGGTCTGGTTGTTTGCAATTTCCTTGACAAATCTGTAGCCACAACGAGCTGTTGAAGAAGACGTTATCCTTTAGCCAAGTTAGTTTTTGTAGAAATAATATTCATTAAGAGTTTTAAGTCGTCCAACAAATTAAAATATCCCCGCTCAGATAACAATAATAAACTATTTGGCGTGGAGAAAGTTGGTAACGTTTGACTAAAATTTATAAAATTGCAAACATAAACCTTTCGACTAAAGTATTTATAAGGAAAAATAAGGGACAATTCAAATTTTTAATTCATGCCAATTTAGACTTGGGTCTCGATCTATTAAGAATGGGTATTAATTCGTGTAGAAGACATAACATTGGCTTGGTTTGTGATTGGCCAAAATAAAATAAGGTTGGGTGGTAATCTTTATCTTTCTTTTGACTGGTTCAAAAATCTGTGTCCTGAGAAGAGGTAATGACTTATTCACATGGATAACGACTGTATACTTCATTCGATGGTATACACTTCATGTCATTACAACTAGTGTAATCGGGTCTACCTACTAAGGCAAGAGTATATAATGTATAATTTGTATAGTTCCAGCCACGGAGGTGTCTAGACCTACTGGCCAGTTACTGAGCAAAAGCACAAAATCATTATATGCATCCAAAAACTTTATCGTTTTAGTTACTGACCAGTTTGGACCTTAGGCTTCATCAGAGCCAGATAAAGATCAACTCAAGAAGGAAAACCAGAACCAAACTAAAACGGTTTAAACAATTCAAAACACAAATAAAATTTTACAGAAAGGACATGAGAAAACTTTTATTAAAAACATGTAAACCATGAATATCTAAATGTATTTCTCAACAGTAACTTCTTTTAGACACTTTGCTCGAAGCTAGAAATATATATTTTGCATTGTAAACGTTCTTAACTTGTAATTACTTAAAGGCGGTGATATTTTCTAGCGAGGAAGCGAAGTGCTATTTTGAGAATATCTTTGCGGATGGACAGATAAAGTTCTTCAGCATCAAAGCAAATAAAATTAGAGTGTGTTTTTCCTTGGCAGTCATTTACATATGCTGTGTTTTTCGATTGGTTAAAGTTGCATTTACGGGCGATAATGCACAGAAAAGATACCGTAAAGCTTTCCAAAATTTTGCGAAAGCTGTTTTGTCCCAGTGACTGTCATCACCTGCATAACTGTTGTTATTTGCATGTACATCCATCAGAATAGGATCAGAAAAATCATCCTCAGTGCACAAACACATCAGGTGATCAAAGGCTACCTAACTATTTAAACCATTTTTGTTTCCTCTTTTTCAGGTACCAGCAACTAGGCCGTTTATGTCTTGTCTGGTTGGTGAAAGCTACTTTCCCGTCCAAACGTCCCCCAACTGACTGCCGTCCATTAGCTATGGCGTACTATTTCACCTCCTGATTTGTGATTAATTTGTTTTGTGCTATAAGAAGATACCCATTGATAGATAAATACATGTTGCTTCGAGCCGCATATCACAAATTGCGGTGTGAAATCACTAAATTTGGTGAATATTCTGCTTAAGAAATGACTATTCCATTGGACGACTTCTATGGTGTACTCCTCTTTGCATATCTTATACGCCCAATCAAGTAAATGTTCACTTAAAACAGAGGGTTTGATATATATCTTGCATTAAATGGATAATGCTGGTCCGTTTTCCTCGACATTGGTAAATACGTTGTTCCTCCAGCAAACATGCTTCTAAGTTTTGTGGAGTTATTTCATTACCCCATCACACGTCTCTTCGGATCTTTCCATATTCGGCAAGGAGGGATATTAATGTTTTAAAGCAGAAACCTTAAGTTTAACTCTGTAATGTCAGAGAGGTGAAGATTATGGAGAAGTTACAAAGAAGAAGATAACAGAATGGAGACAAAAATGCATATATATAGGTAAGCTTTGAGCACAGGCTAATACATAACTTTTACTTGCATCTCTTCTCTATATACCCCCTCCCCCCTAAAACATTCCACTGTATTCTAATTACGATCCAATCTGAGGCATGAAAATTGTTCAAATAAATAGAAGTTATTAAAATCTCTTTCTAAAAAATAACTCAATATATAATTTAAATCATATTTTTCTAACTCGGGATACGGTTCAACATTAGTTTTGGTTTACTATAAATATAATTAATTTACTTTGAAATCAGTTTTATGAATAACTTACCACGATTTCTCATTTCCGCATAGCTGTTACACTGCCATTTATCTCCATAAAAGGCGACAGTTGCATTGGATTTGGGACAAGTGCAGGAACATGGCAAGTTTGATGCACACTTTTTGGCGCCATATTTTTCGCACTTTGCCTTGATTTCTTCCGTCGTATCTGAGGTGCACCAAGGAAATGAAATATTGAACCAATCTGCATTCTCAAACCAAATATCGTCAGGACTTGAAGCCTCTCGATAAATGATCCGTATAGAATAAGTAGATTGTAGTGTAAAATACAATACTAACAGTAACAAGAATTTGAAACGATCCATTTGAATTGTTGCGTTCTCCTGGATTTTCTTCTGTCGTTTACTTTCAGATTTTCATGTTTCGCCATTGATTAATTCTCCTGAATGAATTTTTTTGAACTGACACACATTGTTTGACACGGTACTTTTGAACTTTATTACCTTGAGATACAAGGAAAGTTTGAACCGATTATAACACGTACATTTTTATAACATCAACTGTTTTGACTGAGATTTCCTTTCGACTACAAAATATTTCGTTGATAACAATGCAAGAAATGAAATCGAAAGTGCAACGACATTGCGGCTCGAGAAGTTTCATGCCAAGTTTATTGTTATTTAACAAAGCGAAATAGGCCTTTTGCAGGAGTTGATCACGTGACCGATCTTCCCATAGCAACGCCATGCTGACTGGCAAGCTATTTTCC
>JAOBRB020337966.1:0-10748 GCA_027575285.2 Zoanthus pulchellus | reverse complement strand
TTATTATTATTATTATTATTATTATTAAGACTTGAATTGTTGTATGATGGTAATGATGGTGTTTATAGTACATACAAAGTATAAAATAATTAATACTTACTAAAATACATTATATTATGAGCTTCACATTGACTTATTAATGAATCAACATTGAACATTACCAGATTAATTAAAATAATTTATGTTTAATTAATTCAACTACACAGAATTACTAACCAAATGATTACTTCTCTTCTCTCATTTTTTGGCTCTCTAAATCTTTTCACTGTGTTGATTAAAAAAAACAATAGTTCTTGAACAATTTTACTTTGTTTATAATAATAATAATAATAATAATAATAATAATAATAATATAATAATAATAATAATAATAATAATAATATATTATCATAATCATTTCCAAGTACATACTAACAACTAAGCAAGTAAACAATGAACTAGTTTTTGTTTTTCTCAAGGAATACATTCCAGAATTTTGAAACTTGGCCAGTAAAAAGCTTTGGCTAGTAAATATATGGTTATCAAAAGACTTCACTCTAAAGAGAAATTAAATGCAAACCTAGATAAATATAAATTCAAAAAAGAAATGGGAGCAAATCTTAACATACATTCCCCGCAAAAAATCTCCTTAAAAATTTCCTTATGCAAAATAAAACACCAAAGATTTAAATAAGCGTAAGTGAACCTGAGTCAACAAAGTGAAAATTTAACTTTTAAAATGAAGGTAGAGCAGCTCTAATTTCTGATGAAATGTCGAAGCAAAGCTTCCATCGAATTCGCTACTAAATATTTGTTATGTATTAGCACTGCATCTATTTAAAACCTTATCAATAAGCACCTACACAAAATAAAAAATTAGATAATATATTCCACAAGAAAATATAAAACACGAAAAGACAACAAACTAAGAACAGGTGATTTCTTAAAGATTAAGACTGACCACAAAGAATCACTTCATGGATATTTAAAAAACATGTTTAACAGAGTATTCACTCTACGACTACATGAATAAAATATAAATATTCATAATGACAATACTTACATATTAAAGTAGAAAACGCTATAAATGCAAGTAGCCCTTGTATAAACCAACCAAATTGATCGTTCATGTTGCATCGAGAAACACGATTGTAAACAGCTGAATGCGTTGACAGTGGAACTTTGGGAGAAGCTGTGATGGAATTTTCTGCAGTTCCTTCCAATAAAATCGCCATTGTAAGATTTTATACTTCTACTTTAGGCAATGGTTTTCTGGGACATTGAATCAAACTTTGCCAGGAGGACCTTAAAATTTTAAGATAGTCATTGCGATTTGATTATTGCTTTACGGTAACATCCGGAGAAATTGAGTCGAAGAGGGTTCTAATAAGGAACGGTTACTCAGTTTTGGCGGAAGATGGCGGACGAAAATGGGTGAAAAGTCTAACAAAGAAGGAGTTGTTGGTTTTTTTAAAAAACTTTGCGAGCTTTCTTTCACAAATGAATGCAAAAAAGAAAGTAATATATACCGGTGGCCTCGATATACAGAAAAACACTATTGCATTCTTAAACGGTGCGCTTTTGAAACTCTCTTTGAATCACTCAACGCTCCATGGGTTGGAAAGAAGAAACGAGTTGCAGATTTCCAATATCGCAAAGAGAAGTTAAGCGTTTTGGACAAGATTTCAGTTGCAGCTTTCAAATTGAGACAAGCTAGAAAGTTCGATGAAGCTCAGCAACTTGAAGATTATGTAAAGAAATGGAAAACTAATTGCATTTATTTCGAAGGTACAGTACTTAAGCTTTTTTCCTCTTGTTAATTGATTAGATTACCACTCAAATTGGGAGATAAAAAAGAGTTCTTAACACTTTATACGTTGCATTTGAAACCATTTAGTTGTTAGCAGAAAACAAATGGTAACAGGAGTTAATAAATATATCGTAAAAATCAGTATCATTATGCTAAAGTGACGTACTGTTAGTAGTATTTTAGGTACGTTGGAAATTCTCATTTCATCTTTGTGAGAAAAGTATCATTTTTTTGTATTGATGTGGTTTTGGAGTTCATTAGTTGTGTTTTATGCATTTTTCTTACAAAAATTGTTTTTAGTACTCTACTGTATTGATAAAACTTGCTTTTTAGCAGTTTTGATACATATTAACTAGTGTATCCATGCACTTACAGTATACTTTTATATGAATAAGTATAAAAATGAGTTATCCTTGGTTTAGATAACCGACCAATAACTGAGCAACCTTGCAATTAGTGCAATTTGCACTAATTGCTAGGTTCCTCAGTTATTGGTCGGTTATAGTCATTTACATTGGTAATTAAGGAACTTTGATGGAACACAGAATAACGTGGTGAATTTGAAGGCTTTTTAAGAAAGTAGGTCCAAGTTCCAATAGGGTGTGGAAAGAATGAGCTCAGAAGATCAAATCAAACTATTTGAAAAGATTATGTCTCTCATTCTGAATTTAATCCACCAGTTATTCTAGATCTTGACTGAATTTACTTTGAGATTTGCTTTCTCTTCTTGCCGATAATCTCTAAAATACACAATAAAGACAATAAAAGAAATGTCTTTTGATTACCTTGAGTAAATTGTGTTATTTCTTTCATCTCATGAATGGGTTTTTGGATGGGTTTGTTGTGCATCCTGCTTTGTATTAATTAGTATATTGAGATATATTTGACAAGGCAAGCAACTCTGTTAAACTGAGTCATCCTCCGAAAATGGCCAAAAAATCCCATTTCTACTCATCATATTGCAAGACATATGGCCACATTCAGTCCAAAAATTGTTATGATCCAACACATTCTTCTACCTTTTCTGTACATTAGAAAATTGTAATCAAACAAATTTTGGATTTCTTCATATGATTGGGACAAATATAAACATTCTAATTGAGTATGTGACAATTCCCCATGCAAGTTTTGAATTTTTCAACAGTTTCCATTTTCACATGTGGAACCTGTCACATTTGATGATTGGCTGAATTTTGGTTTCATAAGTGCTCTAATTTAGATGCTTATATTTGTCATAATCCTTATTAAACTATTAATAAGAAGTGATTTATACTAAATGCAATAATTTTATAATTATTTTAATAAATTGGTTGACTGTCACTAAACATAACTGGATAGAATGGCCATGGCATGGCCGTACCTTTTTTTGCATGTAGGCAGGGACAAACTCAGAGGGTCTCCCAGCATATATGGTCTGGGTTTCCGAATGTGCATTACAATTCCACCCCTATACAAGTGTGATGTTCTCAATATCTAAATTAATTATAAAATTTTATGGCAAAAGGTGTTGAGGATGATACCAGTTTGGCTTCAACTCATGAAACAGTTCTGAGATTTCTGATGGCTCTCTCAGGAACAGGCCCAGTGTTGCCACATTCTTTGATTGGCCATGACAATCATAATTGGTCAAAGAATAGGTGGAAGGTGAGATGATTATCTTAAATAAGTGCAATTTTGTATTCTTTCACTATGATTTTTTTACAAGTGGAATTATTGTCTGTCGTCTGTTTGTAAGATTATGGTATCCATTAATTA
Organism: Zoanthus pulchellus; assembly: GCA_027575285.2. Classification (NCBI taxonomy): domain Eukaryota; kingdom Metazoa; phylum Cnidaria; class Anthozoa; order Zoantharia; family Zoanthidae; genus Zoanthus; species Zoanthus pulchellus. Next base: position 7,204 of record JAOBRB020337966.1, on the reverse strand, counting down.
ACAATGACTTAATTTGTATTAGAAATTACAAAAATGTTGTCTTTATCTAACACAACTTTTCCTAATTAAACTATTAATAACATTAATTGCTTCTAAATATTTTGTTAGTTCATGTTCTTTAGTGAAGACTGCCAGAGTTATGAAATTTAAAGTGTACTAATGTTATAGCAGCTGTAATTTTTTGTTTATATTATTTTGGATTTGATTTATTTCCCCTTACAGAATTCCAAAAATATCTTGCTGCCTGATGGTCCATTATTGATTACAGATTCTTCTAAACTAAAAGAATCTCCTCTTGATACAGGATGCTATGTGCACTATCCCAGGTAAAGATATAAAAGAAAATGTTAACTTTTGGCAAGGTCTGATATTTATTACATGCAGACTGAGCAAAGGTGGTCAGTGAATAATTCATTATAATATAAATTTTTGTAGCTACGGCTGATATCAGTGGTAGCTGCAGTACTATGTCAAGTGTTTGTGTAAGAGTATGAGGATGTGTTTAATTACCACAGGGTACCAAAGTAGGAATGCATTGATCTATTGGAGTCAAAAACAGGGTACTAATAAAAGAAGACAGTTATTTTTAAACAGAAAAAGCATTTACTCTATATCACTTACCAAAACAAGAGTTTTATTGCAGTTGTAGCTGTACAATATATAGTTCACAACTACCTTTACTAATTTTGGTATTTATCTCAGAGTCTTTAGAAAGCTCCAGAATAGTAAATAAAAGCTGTCTTTTATGGATTTTTGAAAGTTTTCTAAAATCTTTGGAAATCTTGGTGAAAATTTTTGAAGTTTCTTTAAAAATTTGTTTCGAAAATTTCCTGGGCCCATGCAGTTGTTCAAAAGCTGATTAGCAATAACCCAGGGTTAGATGTTTAACCCACGATCTTTTTCCAATCTTAAATGAAAAGAATCTTCCAATCTTAGACGAAAAGAATTTTTGTTTAACCCAGGATTAAACTTAACCAGCCTTTGAACAACTGAGCCCTGAAAATCAACTTCTGAATATGCACTTAAATGTTGTCAATGGTCCATGGGCTGAATATGGTCAGACAGATTGCAACAAATCAGACTGCATGAAATTGCAAAGTCTTAAAATAGTAACAGATATTGAGTACTACATGTATGTCCGAGACTTCACTCAATTAGCCAATATCAGTATTAGGATCATTGCAGGTCCCAAGAGAATAAAAACAATGGTTATGCAAAAGTTTGGGTGAGCAAACAAAGAGTATTATGATATTTTTTATATTGGCTAATAAAATGAGCACTGTAATCTTATTGATTATTGGTCTTGTGTTCCTGATCCTACTGGGCTACAATTGCACAGTCTTTGCCCACATTTTGAATACAAAGGACAGTATGGTGTGCTTTCTTGAGCATGTGTATGGGCACTAAGGTCACATTGGTAGCAAGCACCATGTGTATCGTGACTAATGGCACATTGGTAGTGAGCACCATGTGTATCATGACTAATGGCACATTCTTGGTAGTGAGCGCCATGTGACTGTATGGGTACTAAGGCCACATTGGTAGTATTAAAAGTGAACACCATGTGTATGGGCACTAACGCTACATTGATAGTGAGCACCATGTGTATGGGCACTAAGGCTACATTGATAGTGAGCACCATGTGTGTATGGTCACTAAGGCCACATTGATAGTAAGCACCATGTGTATGGGCACTAAGGCTACATTGATAGTGAGCACCATGTGTGTATGGTCACTAAGGCCACATTGATAGTAAGCACCATGTGTATGGGCACTAAGGCTACATTGATGTAGAACATTGTCCCTTACAAAATGATTTTATACTGTGAGTAAAAGTGATCTTTTTAAGAGCCATTACGTTATTTTGGCAGACATTATGTAGCTTAGCAGCTGACTGGACCAACCATTAGTGTTACTTGCATCTTTCACAAATGTTTTCTTTCAGTTTTTCTTATTAGTTAATGCACAATCATCAGATTTTTGTGTACCAAGTTTGTCTTCCCTAATTTGTAGAGAGTTGTTTGAAAATGCACCAGTGCTGGCTATTCCTGGTAATGGAGATTGCTCACAAACCTCAAGTGGGATGGAGGTACTTTACATGTTTAACAGTTAGTGTTTGAGCTAAATTATTAATATATCTGTGATTTTATAGAAACAGTTTATTTAATAGATTTATATGTTGCACACTGTAGTAGAAGAATTTTAGATAGGAGATTTTAGACTATTACTCTTCATCGGAGTGAGTGAAAAAAAATACGACGCCTTAGCCCGAAACGGGCGAAACACATCATGAAGAACACACAAAAAAAAAAACGAAAAAAAAAACCAATGATAACATAATGTTAACTTTAAAGTTCTATAAAGAGAACTTTCATTTAGGACAAAAAGTAAAAGATTACTTCTTTTGTGCTGCCTTCTTTCTTCTGTTCTCTTTCCTTTTTTCATACGCATTGATCCTTTTTTGATTGACATTGTGGCAGGTCCTGCGAATTGAAGCTCTCCATGCAGGGCGATCTAAAACACTCGTTTGCCAATCTTCCAGAGTATCCCCGCATTTTAATGCACTTTTGCAAGTATCTTTAAATCTGAGCATGGGACGTCCGGTGCAGCGTGTCCCTTTTAATTCACCATAGAGAAGGGCTTTGACTGGCCTCTTATTTGGCATTCTGGCGACATGGCCAAGCCAACGCAGTCTGTTTCTGACTAGTGTAATCTCGATGTCTTCAACAACCGAGTGAGTTAGGACTTCTTCATTACTAATGTAATCGTCCCATTTAATTTTTAAAATCCTTCTTAGATGTCGCTGCTGGACGGTGCAGCATCATTGGAGTGAGTGAGAGACAAATAAATCTCATAGAATAATATAAATTTCATGTTCTATTAGCTAGGCTTGTGTTATATTTTTTGCATTCGTTTCTTTCTTTTTGTGTTTTTATTCAGTTATCTTATTTTTTATCACAATTATAACCACCTCTTTTAATCTATCTCTAACACATTTGCTCCCTCAAAGGCAATAGCCTAAAATGTCACTTATTATTATGTAGAAATGTTTATTCTCTTACTCTGGTGGATTATTAATGTGTGGGTTAGTCTAGAAAAGAAAAGGATATTTATCTTATGTAGTTGTACAGTTACAGCATAAAAATGTTGAACACATGTATCTTATTGTTTAGTTTTCTCAAAGTTATGATTATTAACTTTTGTAAAACAATGTTTTTTTGTTGCTTTAATTTAGATATTTGAGGCTTCTCCAGGATCTTTTGGATATTTTTTTGATTCCAAGGTACATGTAGCTTCTCTAACTCTGTTCTGTCAGTAAATAAAATGTGCTTATCTTGCATTGGTGTTTCTGAAACATCAGTACAAAAATCGTTTTCATTACACAGGTAGCCCAGGTTCCTGATATGAACAAATACTAACTCTATTTATTTATAAGGGATTGTATCGATGGGAAGTTTTTAAATTTCAAGTTGGATTGATAGATTTAAATAATAAGAAATAGTTAGTGTCTTGGTATTATTCTTTATAATATCCTATATTCGAGCTTCCTTCAATTCTATTTATCGTCACTCATCCAACATATAAAATGGAATGGTAAGATGCGACAGGGTGGAATTGTTGTTACAGTGTATGTTATTATCCATATCTTCCTTCCTCACAGTATTCTGGCCTTGTTCTCGTCTTCTAGTATCTCTCTGTTTTGCAATCCTGTGTAAATCAATACAGTTAGTATTTGTTTGATTCCTATAAAAACATTTACATGGTTTGTAAATAGCCTACTGGTTTGCCTCCCACCAATTGGGATGTTTTAACCAGCAAAATTAGGGATTTTATTGTGACACTGAAAACCCCCTTTAGTGGAATTGTTGCAGTTATTGTCCAGTTTTTATCTGGGGTTATCCCTGTAAATGGGTTGGCTGGATTTATGTCAAATAATTTTGGGCTTTCTAAATTCCTTGACTGATGCATCGTATTTCCGCACCTCATCATAGTAGCTAGTGCCTGTAGAATTTTATGAAGGTTTTTATAAGTATCTTCTTGTTAAAGCCTTCCTTTTCTAACTTGGTCAATAAGTCAAGATTGTTCCTTGCTATAAAGTCACTCTTTCCACTGCAAGTTCTAGTATAATTATGTTAGTTAAGATATGTACGTTAAATTACTTGGGATATTGCTGCCAAGGAAGGGGAAGTTTACTATCTTGAAATTGAAGTCTTCTCTCTTGTCATAAATGCTGGTATTTATTCTTTCTGTACCTTTTTCAATGTTTATTTTCGTGTCATCACTGTATCGCTTTTCTTTCTCACCTCTACAACCTTCTCACACAGCTCCTCCTTCACCAAAATTCCCTCACCTCTCCTACCATCACTATTTCCGGACCACCACAATTTATATCACCTACCTTTCACTCCCATAAGCTGTGCTCCTTAACCTCTCCACCTCACTTCTTGCAGAGAACACACATCTACCCTCCTGTTTCTTAGTTTCTCACACACCTCTGTACCTCTCCCACTCATACTCCCTACATTCCAAGTCCCTAACCTCACCCCAATCCGCTTTTTAGGCTTCCCATCATTATGCAATCAGTGCTTGCACAGCCCAGGGTGAGGGGTTGCACCTTTCTGTTTGTGGTAAGCAAGTGCATCCCACCCCAGCCTTTAAGCTGGCTGGTGCCCACGTTCTCATACTTTCATCATCATGAAGGTTTTATTGGAGCATGATTTTTATTGCCGCATGCCCTTGCTGATGCCAACCACAGTTATTGACTGTGGGCCCAGCCTTTGCCTGACCAAAAACAAAACCTGCAAGGCAACAGGTGGAACTATTTACCCATAGATGGGACCCTAACAGGTACTACGAGTCTGAGTAAGAGTGGACCTGAGAGTATTGGTAATTAAGGGGTAACTCCACATTCCCTACAATGCCAAATCTCCTTATCTAAAGCCTTACCACTGGTTGTAGTTTAAAGTCATATCCAGGACATAGACATACCCAGGACAACATGTATTCCTATAATTTTATACACTTTAGTGTAGAACTATTTCTGTTTTCAGTGTTACTTATAAATTTATTCAGGGCTCAAAACTAAGAAAATTTCATGGTTGCATTAATTTTTGTGATGGTTGTACAATTGTTGTCGCAAGATTATAACTTACAGTTAATCGCAAAATTGCAACCACTGTTGAGGTCTTAGCCGCAAAGGGAAATATTTTGTCACAGATGTGACTGTATCAGTCGCAATTTCGAGCCATATGATTGTGAAATATCCCCATATTATTACCAAGCTGAATGCTACAGTAGAAACCTTGTACACAATTATGTTTCTTGCAAATACTTGAATGCAATTGCAGTAATCAAAATCCCAAAAGAACTCATGGAGTCCACTAGTGTGAACATGCAGCTAAATCTGCCTCATATAATTTTTGTAGGAATCAACAGAAAACAACTTTCAAAGAAGCACTCGTATGTCCTTGTTCAGTGCCTTAGTGCACAGTCACACTGAAGACCTTCATGTCAACTTGGGTCTACCAGAGCTACCATCTTCACCATCGTCAAGGTAATCATGTACTACCCCGATAAGTCAACTGTAACTACACTGCTACCTGTAGCTAACCTCAAGTGCTCATGATTACCCATTTGTAAAAAAAGTTTTGCTTTGATTAAGTCAAATCTAAAAACTTTAATCAGAAGAAAATGTTATACATGGGATGCATACTGTAATTATACTACATCAGTGTTACAAAATGAATAGAAACAGTTATAAACTATTTTTTAGAAGTTGATACTTACCTACTAGATGGCATTTCAGTCTTTGCCATTCACTCTTACAGTACAGTGCTCCCAAGCTTTGAAATTCAATTATGTCTGTCGTTATTCATTGTCAAATCCTGATTGGGACAAGCAGTAGTAGGCAGGATTGATTTATTGTATACTAATTATGACTGTTAGTAATCACTGATTATGTAAGTGCATTCATTCAACTGTAAATCGCTGAGAGTTCGACTTGTTTTTAGCATTGTTAGATTTCTGTGGCAAAGGGTTGAATGATTTCTTTTTTCTCCTTGGAAGAAACTTTTCTTAATAAGTTTTTTAAGAGTGCTCTCTCCAATATTATATCTTAAAAATTTTAATCTTCTCCACTTAATTGATCCTGAGGAAATAACAACAAAGCATTGCTGCAAAACCTAATCATGAAGCATTAAAACCTGATTGATCAACATATAGTAGGACATGGATGCAACCTTGTCTAAGTCAGTGAACAAGATTTTGCAGCTTCTACATTGTGTATGGGACACATTACTTTGAACCAATCAAAAGAAAGATTATGTTTACCACAAACTTACAATAATTCAGCCAATCAGAAGCCTTGTTTCAGTCTGTGTGCCCTACCCAATGTCCTAGGTATGACTTTAAACTACAACCGGTGGTAAGGCTTCAGATTGGGAGATCTAGAGTTGTTGGGAATGTGGAACTACCCTTTAATTACCATTGCTCCCAGGTCCACTCTTACCCAGAGTGGTAGAACCTGTTGGAGTGCAATCTATGGGTAAATAGTGCCACCTGTTTCCTTGCAGGTTTTGTCTTTGGTCAGGCAAAGGCTAGGTCCGCAGCCGATAACTTTGGTTTGCGTCAGCAAGGGCATGCCACTCTAAAAATCATGTTCCAACAAAATCCTTATGATAGGAACACAAAAACATGGGCACCAGCCAGCCCAAAGGTTGGGGTGTATGGGATGCAACTGCTTACCACAAACAGAAAGGTGTAACCCTTGACTCTGGGCCGTGCAAGCACTGCATGCATTATGATGGGAAGCCTGATAAGCGGCTTGTGGTGTGGTTTGGGATTTGGAATGTAGGGAGTATAAGTGGGAGGAGTACAGAGGTATGTGAGGAATTAAGGAAGAGGGGGATAGATGTGTGTTGTATGCAAGAAGTGAGGTGGAGAGGTCAAGGAGCACGGTTTATGGGTGTGAAAGGTAGGAGATATAAGTTGTGGTGGTCCTGGAATAGTGATGGTACAGGAAGTGTGGGAGTTTTGATGAAGGAGGAGCTATGTGAGAATCTTGTGGAGGTGAGAAGGAAAAGCGATAGAGTGATGACACAGTAGTGTTGGCATTTTAGGAAGAAGTGGTGAGAATCATATGTGTGTATGGCCCACAAAGTGGCAGAACGAGTGTGGAGAAAGAACGTTTTTATGATGAATTGAG
>JAOBRB020337854.1:1255-20402 GCA_027575285.2 Zoanthus pulchellus | reverse complement strand
GCAAAACTATATTGTCACTGAAGATAGCGGCATCTGCCCTGCGAAAATCGTATTTTCTAATTTGAATCTCAAGATCACAATTAGTTTTGCTGTTTTTAGTTATTTTTCCTGGCTCAAACTAAGAGTCAACAAAAATAAAACTTTACAAATTATGAGTCGAAGTTAACTCACATTCCAAGAGCAGGCAGTTATGTTATGAATTGCACCAGCGCTCCCTTCAAGTGTGTCCATATTATTTGATTCCTTCAAAAGGAGAAAATATTGATTCACAGTAGTTGGCTGCCATAGCAACTCAACTCCAGTAACCCCGCCTTTTTGCCGGTCAATTGGTTTCTGTCCGCCGGTTTTCTTCTTTCTACTACCCCCGCAGCCCGCAAAGCATCCTTGACTCTGTTGCTCTTTTACAGCTTTGGAATCCATGTTGAGATCAGCATCTCTGTAAGTATCTCGGTCCAGTTCACTCTCTAAACGGTAAGACAAGTTCCGGAGTGTGCACACAGAATTTTCCAGACACTGGTTAGATAAAAAAATATACATCATGTACTTAAATTGAACACAATTTAAGAAGAGGAAAGTGAAGCTGGAGTTAAGTATTGTTGCTTACTGCAAAGCCATTTCTGTGGTTCTGTTTGTCACGAAAGTTATGAAGAAAAAACACGACAGAAGTTGAGCCTTAATTCCAACAGAGTAGTTAGAGGAGAACTGAACCGTTAAATGTCTTTTTATCGTTTGATAAATTAGAAATGGCAAAACAAGAATGAGTTGTTAAGCTGCTTCTTAATAAATATAAAATTTATTTATTTACCCACGGATGTCTCTTCAGGACTTTAAAAGAAAAACATATAAAAATATAAAAATATAATCGAAAAAATATTCTATATATCCTATCTAAATTAAATATACCGGGTGGCCCAAAAAAATGCACTCTTCTTCGATTTATTCAAGATAACGAAATAAAAGAGCTCTTACTCGTAAACAATTATCATTGAATTTAGTAACTGAATGTTTAGATTAAATTTTGGTATATAACACGAGCATTTTTACATAGCATTGACTGAGATAACAGCGTTTAAAGTTGAGTTCTCCTCTATGGAATTGTCGAAAATATGCAAAAAACAGGCTATCAAGTTATTTCAACCATCATTCATTTCATAAAGTAAAAGTGAAGATAAAATATAGTTATTGAACAGATATGTTTTTTATAAGGTTATTAATGCAAAATTGTGGAATCTATCGAGTTTTTTAAAAGATTTTATGAAAACCGGTCAGCCGGCGGTTGAATGATCCGTCTCCATGAATTGTCTGGCTGCCTCCAAAACTCAAAAGCACAAAATACCATCGCTTTTTCCTTCTAAAATTGAGCAACAAAAAACAAAGTTAAGAAACAAAGTTTGCATTTTTTCAACAAGTGACATTTACCGAAAAGACTTTTTAAAACAACGACATTTATTCACAAATATCTCATAACAATATTGTTTATTTGCATTATGTTGTGAATTCACATGTAAAAGACAGTCTACGACACTGCCACCAATGACATTCAAACATTTGGAAAAGGTAAAAAAATACGTTTTTCTAGAAAAATATGTACAAAAGTTCCCCGTTTTATAACATCTCAGTCTCCCATTTTGTTAACGTTTAATTAGTCTTCTCCTCTCCAACACTTTGAGAAGCATGGGCAACATCCAGTGTCAGTTTCAATCTGGATACTCAGTTGATGCAAAATTTCTTTGACTTTATGCCGCGCACATGAGTAAGAAATTGCGTTTTTGCTTTGACCGATACGAATTTCTCAATAAACAACTTTTTATCCGAAAAAAAACCCGTTTAATTTTGACCGTTGTGTGCCTATGTACAGTTTACTGCAGGATTAAGATTCAATAGGTTATTTTATGCTCATTTCTGATAGTTTCAAAAACCTTAAATCAACTTTAAACGCTGTTATCTCAGACAAAACTGTGTAAAAATGCTCATGGTATATATTAAAATTTAAGTTCAACATTACTAAATAAAATTATAATTGTTTGAAAGTAAGAGTTCTTTTACGTTTTTATTTAGAATGAATCGAAGAGGAGTACTTTGTTTTTGGGCCACCCGGTATAATATATATCCTTAGCCTATTTAATAATGCTACTATGCTTGCTTTTCAAGAGAGCCCTGCCAAATTTTAAGAATATATCTAAAACTATAAGTTGCTACAGCAGCCCTTTTTAAAACTATTAAGTGAGTCAGCCTGCCGCACCCCGACTGGAAGGCTATTCCAAAGCACTGCACCTCTGTAGCTAAAGCTGCTTGTTAACAAAGAAAACAACAATCTGAAGCTTTGTAACAAATCAGTAAGATTTGATTGGTGGCTCTATATGTGATGTCAGCGGTTGTTTATGTAGATTTTGATGCATACTGTCATATTTAAGGTCTAACTACCATAACCTACGTCGTATCATGTAACTTTAACAATCTCAATGGCGACAACAGTATCAAACCTTTTAAAGAGACATTTCTACGTTTTTATATTCAATTTCTCAATCTAATTTGACTTTAATTTTTTTTTGAAAAAAAAATAGAGTTGATCTACTTTACTATAACGTTCAGGGCCCAGTTGTTGAAAGGCTGGTTAAGTTTAACCCTGGGTTAAGTAAAAATTCAAACACGAATTTCTTCTTTGAAAAAAGGTGAACGGTTATTTATGAAACAAGATCATCGGTTAAACATTTAACCCTGGGTTAGTGCTAACCGGCGTTTGAACAACAGGGCCCAAATCTCCTTTAAGATGCTTACAGTAATTTATACAATTTGAGAAAGTGAAAACAGTACGATTCTTACCAAGAGCAAACACATCATAAATCCACTGGAAAGAAATATATTTCTATTTGTTATAATAGCATAACTAAAAATAAAATTGTGAACAACATCGTCCAAACTTTTCTTAATTAAAAAGGGATAAAATATGAATGTGATTAATAATCATACTTAGGCGTGGAATTTTTCTTCGGTTTTTCGAATTCTACGTTCTAAGGGACTTTCATGGAAGTTACTCCCAGAACAAAACCTCTTACCTTATTTTCGTAGTATTTACTCTTGATACTAACGCGGATGATCCAAATTAAACAATCTATCAGTGCTTCTTCTTCCCTCAAATACTCCCTTGCTTCACTTCCGGCTGATGATAAGTTTCTTATTATGCGGCTAACGTGTTCCAAAACTTCTGACCATTGTTTGTCGCGTGCAATAGGATCACGCAAGGCTATGTGCTTATCCCAGCCACAATAAGGAATGAGAATGAAAACTACAAGAATGTGCAAACATTCTCGAAGAATCATCAATCTTAGAACCTGAAGAAGAAAAGCAAACTTTAGATATAATAGAATTGCTAAAGCGGCTTTCTTTTTTTGTGGGGGGATGGAGTGGATTAGTAAGAGAATCTTAAATGTTGCACAAATTCTAGTTTCCGCTGGGAGACTAGAAGTTTCTATACTAGTGAACACGTACTTTAGGATCAGGGTATGGAAAGGGAGGTCCTGATTCCCACATTCCCGCTCCTTTTCACGAGAATGCCACATACTTTACTTTTTATTTTCATATTTTGATTTCCGTTTTTCTTCAAAAAACATACTTAAAACGAAGGTTATGGATTGGCGAAACTTGACGTCACAAAAATTAAAATTTGTTAATTTACAGGATTTATCAAAAGCATCCGAGAGATCAAGACTGCAAATTATCGGTAGATATTACCTCAGATATAATCCAATGACTCTATACAAATCCTTGTAAAAATAGCTTGGTTCTAAATGTTATGAACCATGCTAATTTCGTACGGATTTGTATGGAGTCATTGGAGCATAACTGTGGTAATATCTCATCACTGATGGTGGCAAAATGCTAAATTTTGGCATGAAGGTATTTTTCATCTTGATCTTTCTGAATATTTCAACCAAATTAGTGATTTCAGAAATATACTTTTTGCGACATTATCACTTCGGTACACTATTTTAGCAGAAGGTAAGGAATTTAAGGTGTATGTTTGCCTTAACTCATGTTGTGATACTACAAACTACTAAAAACGATGAGGATCTTCATACTTCAGTGCCTTGAAAGGGCGCGATATGAAAACATGATTGACAGGAAAAGTTCCTGTTCACAATTCAAGAATACCGTCCAGATATTTGATGTTTTCCCGAATTCCGCATCGTAATTTGGTCAAATCCCGGATACCAAAAATACCTTTCAGGCCCTCTTAGCATCGGCGAGACAACGAAGCGCGCATGCTTCTATCAAACAAACTTAAACTTGGATGAAAACAAGCTGCGTTGCAATAGTATGCCATGGAACACTAAACCAACGCGCGAAACAAAAAAAAAAACAACCAAACTTTAGAAATCCGCGACTGCAATTGGCTAAAATCGATTACAATTTGACTAGCTTTTTAACACAGCTAAGGTAAATCCTTATACGAGCCTAGAGACCCATGGGGCTGGCGCTTATCCCCGGTTTTGTAGTGTTAAGCGGATGAGAGCCTTTGACTCCCCCAAGACGGGACACTTTATACCCTGAAGTATGTAAAGCTGAGTTGGCTTAGGCGGAAAAGAAGGTCATACAAATATTCGAATCTCGGCAAAGTGCCCGAACCGAACTGAAGACCTTGTAGTTGGAAAGCAGAAATCTTACCAACTGCACCAACCACTTCCGCCCTTTTTAGCACAAATTCCTCAATTTTCCCACCTTTACACAAGTTTGAAGTTCGATTTTTTTTTGTGAAGCAGTTTGAGTATTCTAAATTGGCTGTTCTACTTGATTTTTTTAAATGGTATGCAATTTCTAGTAGTATAATGCACTCAGCTTCGCTTTACCTCGCATCGTGCATTATCAAAATTGCTCGTTCATTATATAGCCTGTAATTAAACTAATCATATCCAGTCCCTAAATCTTAAACAGTCACAAGGCACATACAGATAGATACACAAAGACCAAATTTGTGAAGGATCTAGCCCTTAAACTTATTATAAATGATAAGGAATAAGGACACCGAATGTTGGCAGCAATGGAATGCTCTGTTTTACAGCATACTAGAATGCCACCCACCAAGTATTTATTCTATCTTTGCAGATGTAATAACATTATACCAAATTTAGACATCTTATTAGGCTTCATCAAGAGCAAAACAAACATATATAAATATGCCGCTTTCAAAATACATAAAAACTTCCAAAACCTATAAACGAACATATTCTTGTTAATTAGTAAATAGAAATATATATATGAAAAAATGTCACATAATATAACAAAGTAGTGCCCAATAAACAATACTTAACGATATCATAATAAACTTAAATTGATTTCTGATCAAATGCCAGAAACTTAAAGCCTGAACTACATTTAAGAAAAGATATGGATGATTTTTTGTACTTGCTAGATAAGGTAGGACAAACAGCCGTAGTATGACATAGCACATGCGCGCAATATTCATTAACTAGAAATCACGCGACTTGCTAAACAAAAACTGTTTCAATACATAGCATTATTAACCATCTATACTTGTAGCTATTTTTCCTGCTACATCAATGATTGTACATTATGACAGCATTCATCGGAGCTATTTTTCAAGTTCCATTTTACTAAAAATGTCAGGTATTGAGAAACCAATTTCAACAGCTATTATTTAAAACGGGATTATGTCTTGTAATTACTTAAGGTTAACAAGTAATTCGAAAAAGATGACGTTTTGAGCGCAAAGCATCACGGGATAATGTAAACAACACTTTTTTGTCGACGCACGGCAACTGAACTCAGAACTGATTCAACCACCTCGTCCAGGCACTTCAATAAAACTTTAAATCAACAAGTTGCTTTATTTATATTTATTATATAGACACGAGTGTTTTACTGGAAAATATGCCACTCGTAAAATTCATAAAAACTAAATCCGGGACTCGAGTGGTTTGTTTTTCTATAATCTCACACGTGCGTTTATCGATGACGTAATTTCGGTAATTTCCCTCCGAAAAACACTTGTTTCTATATAATTCTATTTTCTCGTGGCAAAAACAATATTTTACTCACTCGCTGCGCTCGTTCGTAAAATATAGTTTGGCCACTCGAAAATAAAATTCATATTTTCGCGCCACCGTTTAACATCCTCTATATAATTAATGGTTTATAATTAATGGTTAATAATATTTACCTGAACACCGGACAAGTTGCGTATTATAGTAAGGATAACCTGTCTCTCCTACAATAAAACAAAGATTGGAACTTAACTGAGTAAGTGGATACCTTTAACCTCATATTCGCTATGAGTAACTCTTAAGTCCTGAATAAAAACCCTTAGACAAACGATTATAAAGTCAGAACGTACAGGGGGATGTCGCCGTGGAAGTATATCTACAATATCTTCACACTAACTCTTACGCCCTGAATAAAAACCCGTAGACAAAAGATTACAAAGACAGAACATACAGGGGGGTGTCGCCGTGGAAGTATAGCTACAACATCTTCACACTAACTCTTACGCCCTCAATAAAAACCCGTAGACAAAAGATTACAAAGACAAAACATACAGGGGGTTGTCGCCATGGAAGTATAGCTGCAACATCTTCACACTAACTCTTATGCCCTGAATAAAAACCCGTAGACAAAAGATTACAAAGACAAAACGTACAGAGGGGTGTCGCCGTGGAAGTAGAGCTGCAACATCTTTACACTAACTCTTACGCCCTGAATAAAAACCGTAGACAAAAGATTACAAAGACAGAACATACAGGGGGGTGTCGCCGTGGAAGTATAGCTGCAACATCTTCACACTAACTCTTACGTCCTGAATAAAAACCCGTAGACAAAAGATTACAAAGACAAAACGTACAGGGGGGTGTCGCCATGGAAGTAGAGCTGCAACATCTTCACACTAACTCTTACGCCCTCAATAAAAACCCCTAGACAAACGATTATAAAGACAAAACGTACAGAGGGGTGTCGCCGTGGAAGTAGAGCTGCAACATCTTCACACTGACTCTTACGCCCTGAACAAAAACCGTAGACAAAAGATTACAAAGACAGAACATACAGGGGGGTGTCGCCGTGGAAGTATAGCTGCAACATCTTCACACTAACTCTTACGCCCTGAATAAAAACCGTAGACAAAAGATTACAAAGACAGAACGTACAGGGGGATGTCGCCGTGGAAGTATAGCTGCAACATCTTCACACTAACTCTTACGCCCTGAATAAAAACCCGTAGACAAAAGATTACAAAGACAAAACGTATATGGGGGAGGGGGGTGTCGCCGTGGAAGTAGAGCTGCAACATCTTCACACCGGAAGTATTAAAATAATGAAGTTCGCAAGGTTAGCTTTGTTTATTAGCTACCAGTCTACCACGCGGGAAGCTCGGGTTCGATTACCCGCCGGGCCAACTCACAGGGTTTTAAAATAATTGAGCAAGTTCTCTTTACTCTAAGGTCGGCTAAAAATGAAAAAGATTTTGCATGGTCTTAAATAAAGGATTGCTTTTAACCGTAAGCCCAGTCTTTCAACCCCTTTAATAATGGATTTAAAAGAACCCACGCAATCTACTTTTAAGAATAGGGTACTTATTTTAAGATGGGTACGTATATCCTATACTGCTTAGTTGTTCAAAGGGCGATTAGAGCAAAACCAGGGTAAAATAATTAACCCATGGTCTTGTTTGAAATGTTATAGAGACTGATTTGACCTGTAAATATGGGATTAACAAAAACGATTTTTATATAAATCTGAGCAGTTTCTTCTAAGAACCGTTATCTTTTCCTGAGAGAGGATAGATTATCTATATACTGTAATGAGGATTAAACTGACCCTATCTTCAAGCAATCTTAACATTTAACAATTATTACTCAAGGACGAATGGACTAGGAATCGAAAAATATACTAAGCCGTGGGTCAAATGAGCTATTCAAGCTCGTAGTCCATGAGGACGGGAGGTTTAATAAGAATGTATAAACAAAATTATCGATGAAATCGTCAATACTATTTAATCCGCGTTCTTTCCTCCAGTATTACGTTATTCCAATTAGACCTCTAGCAACTAGAGTAGCCAATCATAATGCAGGATGTGAGTTAGACCGTTAGAAGGTTCATACTAAATAAATATATCAGAGTAACTCGCTTTATACACCGGATGATATTTTAAAATCTTGTACACATATGTAAAGCGAATTGGAATACATATGAAAGACCACTGCCAGCGTTTTCTTTCAGTATTTAAGTAGCCAAAGATTTGTGACAAGTTCACGGTTGTTTTGTCTCATAACGTTTTTAAACTGCTCCTGAGTAAGAAGACATTTATGCTTTCAAAAAAAGATAGGCAAAGGAAAGTTTATGTTGAGCCCAGCAAGTAGTTTAGACCTTATAAGTATCATCTTCTCAACATATCTTGACTAGCGAATTAGCCGAGTCTTATACACAATCCTGCACAACTATACTAATAACAATAATACATTTAATAATATTATTAATATAATATTACCTGCTCCTCCTTTGTCCGCTGGAGCATTCTCATCAGTGCGACAACTCCATCACATTCCGCAATTCGAATCTTAAGAGCAAATAATACAACAAATTTACAATGGAAAATGAGTTTGAAATTAGAATTTTGAAACAAAAAAAACATTGTATGTAGCACTGTAATCAACGATTTTACATTCAATCTTGGTGGACACGCAAGTAGTAAAAAGTAGCTAAAGTGAAGTCTGAAAAAGATTGGTTTAATGCTTCAACGTGACCTCTGTGATACTTGTGCAGCCCGAGCCGAGCTATGAGGCCACGTCTGGGAGAATGGGTCAATTTAGTGGGCCAATCGATACCATTCAAGCGTACAATTATTTCGGTGCGTATAAACATTTAAAAGTAGGGTTTTTTCTTTCTTTTAATGTTGGATATTCAAATTTTTGATTTAAAATAAAAAAACAATTATTTGTTTAAATTGTTTCTGTATCGAGGGAGTTTAAAACTCATTTAGGCAATACATCGCATAGTATCTGGATATATACTTGCAGTAAATAGTTGCAACAGGAACAATTCTTTAATTAAGTTAAAAACTTTAAGCAAAGTTTTTATATTCTGGAATCGATTCCTTATTTCCTTTTACAAGCTGGCATCAACAGGATTATAAAACTCTCTCCAAAGAAATTCATGAAATTATTATAATACACACAACAAAGAGAACAACTCGAAATAAACGTTTTAACTTAATCTCTGTAAGCAGGGCAAGCGGCCGACCAAAAAATAGCTGACTTTTAACATCTCGCGTAAATACGATGCGTAAGCTTAACAACAAAATACTTTACATACCTTGTTTTCGTCCGTTGTTGTGCTGTAAGAAATGTTCCTTAAAACACAGGCTGCAGCGTACCTCACTTTTTCGTGAGAATGATCCAGTAAACTGACTAGTACTTCAATCCCACCTAAATTCCTGGTCAATCAAAGTACAATTAAAAATTGAGTCAACAATGAGTACACTAAACAAGAATCATTACGTTAAAAAAAATTTTACCGGAAACTAAACACTCGCATTTTCCATGTTTTCACTACTGTTATGTTCTAAGTATGCGCGCTTGATTGATGATGATGATGTCACTCTTCACAATACGCCCACCCAACCAGGACTTTTGTCAAGTAAAGCTTTCAAACAAAATTGGCATGAACCTGACATGGCGATAACATTAGAAATGGTGGTTGATTGTGGGACAATCTTTGCTCGGCATCAAACTTCACCCGAAAACAATCCGACACAAAATCATCATTAAGGGATAGCCATGTCAAACGATCCCGACGTTCAACACGTTGGATGAAAGGTCGGGACCGTTAGAGAGGAGCTTAAGGGCCGAGGAACTTCCAATAGTTTTTTTTGAAAACATTTAGATGAGCAAGTTGTTTAAAGTTATATTTTGTACCTGACTCTTGCTTTCACTCCTTCATCTTGAAAACACAGGTGCTGCAGATACACCGCGGCATGAATTGCCTTTGTTAAGTCATCCGACTGCATAAACTCTAACAGATCGGGAATATCTGGCTCACGACCAACTGTTCCACAAAGAAAACAGAAATATGCGTTAGAATGAAAGGAGGGGTTGGGCGCCTTGTTGTAAATCTCGGTCACGATCAGGTTTAAAGTTGGCAATATTACGAAATCTTAAACATATCTACTTTTCTTGTCTTTGTCAAGTAATATACCTTATGAAAGTATTTTGCCAATAATTTGCTTTTTATTTATCGAAAACAATGTAATTTGATCTATATATATATGGGTACTGATCCCGGTGTTGTGGTCTGCCTCTTCTACTGAGGGCACTTCTTATCGGCTACCAATTTGCGCCAGTACATGTGAGCCGCTCAGCGGACTTTCTAGGACCCTCAAACTGTTAAACCCTGTATATATTTGTAAAGCGCTCAGAGCTCTAAGGATAAGCGCTATATAAATACTGCATTATTCATATATCGTCCGCCATTAAAATTCCATGTTCTTGCTACCTGGTTATCTAAGCAAAGTAAAAACACAGGAAGTGACGCGCATTTCTCAAATCAACCAGCCAACACATGGCTAGTTTCCTGTGCATGCAGCAGCGACTATTGCAATTAAGTTCTTTCACGTACGACTCTAAACATGCGGGGATGTCGTTGGGTCGTAAAATTCTGAAAATGTGCGAACTCTGTTGTTAAGAAGCATACGTAATAACTTTTTGTGGTTGTCGTAAAGACCAGGGTGGTGATCCCGGTGTTGTGGTCTGTTTCTTCCATTGAGGGCACTTCTTGTCGGCTGCCAAGTTGCGCCTTAACATGTGAGCCGCTCCAGCGGGACTTTCTAAGATCCTCAACTTTCTGACCTCAACTGTATATGCTTGTAAACAGGTTCTGAAAAGCCCCGAGGGGAGAACTTGTATATGTATAGTATTGTAATTATAGTTTATGATGCATCGATAAGTGAACCATATCCGAAGGATGGATCCATGCTGAAATCCAACTTTAACACTTTCAGTTCCAGTTGTATTGTTAAATTCTCCCAACTCGAGGCTATATATTTCATTGAACAACTTTGAGAGAATTTCACTTTTAGTCATCTGTAAGGTTATTAACACTTTCAGTACCAGCTGAATTATCAAGTTCTCCCAACTTGAGGCTATACATTTCATTGAACAAGTTTGAGAGAATTTCACTTTTAATCATCTGTACGGTTATTAACCCTTTCAGTCCAGTTGTATTGTTAAATTCTCCCAAACTGCGCCCACATTTTTCATTGAAAATGTTTAAAAGAAATTCACTTTTGATCTTTAGTAGTTTGCTCTGTTGGATCAATTGTCAATTTCTAATGGCCAAATATTTTATTTTTGTATGTGTTATGTAAGGAGAACTTAAAAAAACCCTAACTTGGACGTTGATCATTCGTCAAACTAAAAGTAGTGGAGCATCACCTTTCAAAAACACAGGCAACACCCCTGTCATAGATGCTCACTTGAGCACCATCAACTTTCAAAGTAAGCAACTGTGGCGCCCTATATTTATGTATATTTTGTTGAAGGGAATCTAATACTCGTCAGAACCAAGGTCTGTCGGGAGCAGAAACGAATACAATATATGGCAGGTTCCGACCAGCATAAATCACAACGAATCCTGTCGGACAGAATGTTAATAGTCGACTGGATAAACCCCACCGTTTATGGTTATGCTTCTGACTGAAAAATATACCAGAGAAAATTATTTGACATTTCATACATAAATTTGTTGGGAGTAGAAACGAATATATTATATCAGGATTCAAAATAGCGGCTGGCTACCGGCGAAAGCCGGCAGATTTTGGAACTTGCCGGCGATTTTCGTTTCCACAACCCAACTGTCTTGTACAGATTACTTATGTTTATACCGTTTTGCAAGCAGGATATTTTACCTGGCTACGAAAAAAGCCAGCAAAATATTTTGGACCAAACAAAAGAGCTTACAAAAGAAAAAAAAATTTTAAAATGTTTATTTTGAACCCTGTATATGGTTCCGACGAGCATAAATCCGGCAGAATGAATAGTGCTTATCAATTTTGACAGAAAGTTAATAGTCGAAAATTAAATCCCACCGTGTATGCTTATATTTCTGACAGAAAAAAACCCCAGAAAGTTATCTGAAAAATTGTATCAGAAAAAGAAAGAAAACACTTCCATTTCAAAATGTTTTATATATTGGATTAAATAAAACAATTACAATATATACACTATCGTCACTAATCGTAATTTATTGTAACTGCTATATATTGTATATTACCGCTTTCTAGGGTTATATATTTTAATAATCTATGACAAGACTTAATTGTTGCTTTATTACTCCGAATCCCTTATGTGTGTAAAATTAAAAGTCAAATTAAGAACAAAATTGGCACGATATTTTGTAATTACTCTTACTGAATGCATGGATTAGAAGAGGCTTGGGTATTTCGGCTTTGACATAAATCTGAACAGACATTATCAGAATGCTGCTGAATAAAATAGAAAGTTACTGTTCATCGGCAGGATATACCTGAATTGTTTGCAATACTACAGTTAATTTCGTTAAGTTAGGCATCTATTTAGCACTCAATCTTGATTATTAGTGTGTCATGCAAGGGCTTTAACACACTAAATAAATGAACCAACAGGCTTTCAATTGAAAACTAATCGACATCTGTGATATAACAGTTAAAATATTTCCCATAACTTATAAATGTAAGTGGTCCAAAAACAGCGTTGTAAATTTTCGATGTATTTCGAGAAACATATTTGACGAATATTTTCTTGCTTATAATTTGAGTTCGTATGAGAGGCTGAGAAACTTGGTATATCACCGATTCAGCAGGCGAATACCGAGTAATTTTTTTACTCAGCTATCCATGAAAAAGCTTCAACAAGAAGCCATAGATATTCACTAAATACATGCTGGGGGCTGGAATGGAAACTCCCGTATGTAAACAGACCTTTTGAAGCATTCGTTGGACCGAGCTGCAAACATGAGTACTGTATAACTACTGTTTTCTCAGTTTTCACAACTACTGATTGCAAAAGCATGGCATAAACTGAGTTTCAGCGGTAGGAGGGGGTAAAACTATGGTAAAACTATTTCATGTAAAACTATGGTAACATAATGGCCAATTTTGCATCTTTCAGCTTATGAACTAACGAGCAAATAACACAATCAGCCGTCAAAGAAATGAAAACTGTTTACAGAATACAAATACCGACAGAAATGCAATGCAACTTACACAATCCTTTTACTTAAATCATATTTTAGATTTTTGAATTTAAGTGCCGCCAATCCAATGAAAAATACTGAAAAAATTACTCACCCATTTTGTAGAATCCCCAAGAATCTGTTTAAAAGGAGAAGATATGTATGTGAAAGACTATAACTGGACTGAACTTACTTATGAAACGCTTGAGTAAAACTAATTGTAAATGTAGACTCCTTTGTCTGAGAGGCAGCCAATACTCCACACAATTTAATAGCTTCAAATGCATGGATTAAGCATAACAAAAGAAAAGATATTTTGGTCTTTTTCTGAAAAAGACGTTTTGTTGTAGCTTATCAACTCAAACATACAATCATTTACCGATGACTTTTTTTTGATCGCGCAAATTAAAAGTGTAAATAAGCAATAATTTATCTTAGTCTGAGAAAAACGTAAGCAAGCACGCGAGAGATATTTTACTGAATTGCAAGTATGCTCTGAGGACAAAATATTACAAAATCTGAAAAGGCAATGACAAAAGCAATTACACTTTGTAACTCTCTAGGAGACATGCTTAAGGGAAACAAAACTTAATTGGCAGTTCAGAATGACGCGTAGTCGCTCTTGTTTTAAAGCATATATAAAGTGATTTATGTCTGCAATGCAAGTAGATGTTATCATGTTTCAGGTTTCAGAATAGTACTTTTAACTTACGAAAGAGAACACAGCCTAGTCGGTCAACCGTCGCTATATATAAGCAAGTCTCTTCACCGTGAGTTTATCAGGCAAAGTGCAAGATGAAATATCATCGCTAAGCGAAAATATGGGGCGAATTAAACAAACAAACGTAGAGTTATTTTAACTTGAAAAACACCAAAACCAAAACAAACAAACAAAAACACATTATTAATGTAACTTTACAGAAGTTAAATAACAAACGAAAACCATCGCCGGATAGTTTGAACGCAATGCCAGATGACATTAAATTCCTGAAAACGTGTTCAATCTATGTATTTTAAGGTAATATACAAACGATATCAAACAAACATTTCATAACTCATTCAAAAAAAGATTAAATAAGAACATAGATTAAAAGAGTTCAAGAAATGAAAGGTTTTAAAAAGAAACATACCAACAGGGAGGTCAAAGGGTGAGTCTGGCCCTTGGATCCAACGGTTACATTTGAATATATACCGTTCATTTCTATCAATAACATACACAACAACCTCATCCAGTAACCACTGAGGACTTTTTCCTGTGCCATCGCTACCAACACTAATTCGTTCCAGCTGAAAGCCACAAAAATGTGTTAAAAATGAAAGATGATGGTTGCTTTCCACAAAAACACAGGTTAAGTTTTCGATTTAAAGTTCATAGCAAGGGTTCAAAACCATCTTTCACTTTGTTTACTTAAACTAAAAATTTTAGGATCATTGCTATACATAAAAAAATTGAAATCGATTTTGTCTTCTAGATCCCATATAAAGTTTGAAGGATAAAGCATAGTCTTTTGGGGTTTCATTACTCGACAATTTCTTTTTCCTAAATTCTGTAAAATCCATTTTCTGGATTAAAAAGTATGTGAGTGTTCTTATTTAATCAATATACCTTTCCGATATCATTTTCTCTGAATCTAAAGCGGTCAACTTTTCCCCTCTGAAACCTCTTGGCGTTCTTGTCCTGTTGCAAGTCTATTCGTCTAGTTTCACCATCCTGGCCGTACAGTTGGAAATAAACATTAGAATCTGTTCCCGCATCGGGCTCATTTGCCGTCTTAAATTCCACTTCATATTCCAAATCTGCAGCAAGTAAAAAGAGAAAAAACGTCAAGATTTAAGTAATATCAACATAAGCCGTCGTGCAGCTACATACTCAGTTGTAATAATGGTTTCAAGGACCTGCTTACTCATAAAATAAAATGAGCAATATCTTGGCTGCATGAACGCACAGGAGCTTATATCCGTTCAACTACGAACCAGGTTTTTCGTTTCTAAAGGAAAGTAATTGTCAAACTCAAGCAAATTTTGCGGATCAACGCCTTTACACAATACGAATGAGCAATACTAAACAATTGCTCTTTCTCCCTTAAAAACACTCTTGACGTAATTGGTAAATACTCGTATTTGAATAAAATGCATTAACTACTTTTGGAAAAGAAATAAGTGAAACTCAATCCGTTTGAAAGATCCCAAACCAGTAAGATGAAGCAACGATCTAGAAGATTTAAGTTTTACCAAGGTATATCACTCTAAACACTGCTATTAATGTTATGCAGTCGTAAGTCTGGTAATGTAAATTAGTATTGACTCACTAACTCGTTATCAACTTAACTCCAGACGCCAACTAAATAATGAGTAAACAAAAACCGATAGGTGTAGTACAGACGTACAGTAGAGTTACAGTGGAACCTGGATTTTACGATATTCCCCGGGAGAAGAAAAAAGTATCGCAAAAATCGAGATATCGTTGCAAAGAGACCCTCGCTTTTTCGATACGAAGGCGAAGTTACAGAAAATATCGTTATATCGAGGTCGAGTTAGACTGATTTTTTAATATCATTTTTGTGCGCTTTGTAATAATGTACTTTAATATAATTCATTTGTGCTTAATTTATTATTACATAATTCTTAAAAAAATTGTACAGTACAACAATTTAGGCTGATCATTAAATCACACTTCAAAAACAAAACGCAATGTGTCCTTTCATAGTTCTTTAGCCTACAAGTTTCAGAAAAGCATCCTCCATCCTACTTAAAGAGCAGAGGAACTCTTACTCTTTTACCCCTGACTCTTTAGAAGAAATCACAAAGTTCCTTAACCCTTTCAGTCCCAGTTATATTATTAAATTCTCCCAACCTGAGCTCATACTTTTCATTGAACAAGTCTGAGAGAATTTTGCTTTTAATCTTCATTAGTTTGCTTTGTTTGATCAATTCTCGTTTTCTTATTACTAAAAGTTACATTTTGAATATGTTATGTAAGGAGAAGATGGGTGCTGATAACCGATTGGGATTTAAAGGGTTAACGCTCCCATGTATTGCGAGGCGTGTGTTTCTCACTCATTGGTGATAGCCACTGACCAGTTGTATCGTTGTATCGAGGTATAATTAACTTTTGGGAGAATAAATTTGCATCGTGAAATCGAGAATATCGTTGAATCGAATATCGTTAGATCGAAGTCTTTTTTCATACATTTTACAGTCGGGAGAAAGAAACATCATAAAATCGTGATATCGTTAGATCGATTATGCATGAAATAAAACTAAATACACAATAAATGAAGATAAAACAAAATGAAAATAACTCCTATGAACATAATAAATACATTAAACTAGAAATTCAAGAAAATCACAAGATCTCAAGCACTGTTTTCTTGAATCCCTTTTCATTACGTGAAAAAGACCTCTTTTAAACACTGGAATAAATGCAGCAGAGGAATTGTCTTTATTTTAATTTGCAAATCCTATAGTACAATAGATATACCACGTTATACTGTATATATATTTAGTTTAGCTTGATAATGGTTTGAAATAAAGCCGAAATATTGTAACTTTCTTCGATCTGGTGACTTACTTGAATTTCAAGTAGCTTATTATGTTCATCGGACCTATTTTCATATTGTTTCATACACTCTACTTATAACGACTTTCCCTCAATTTGTTACAATATCAACGACAACAACAATATTTATTTCCACATGTTTGTATACAGTAAACTATTTAAATCATAAATACGAGTAGTAATCATAGATTAGTGAAGTGCGTTCGATAGTTTAAAGGTTGGATAGGATGGCGATTTTTCTAGCACTGCGGTAGAGGGATAGAAAACAAACAAAAAGTCAAATAATAAACTGTTGTGTAATTCCATGGGAAGTTTACATGCCGTATTGTTTGAAACGACCCACACGCAGACCCTTTCGGAGAAATCCAAGATGGCGTCGATTGGGATCAACCACAAAATCGAGATTTTTTCCGCCTGCTCAGGAATGGAACTCAGACCCTCTCGGAGAAATCCAAAATGGCGTCGATTTCGATCAACCACAAAATCGAGATTTTTTCCGGCGGCGCAAGATTATGATTGCGTTCTCCTAACGTCGAATGCAATAAACATAGCTATAGTGGTTGGGCACCCAAAAATAACTATGAAAAGCTAATCTAGTCGGGTGCCCATTCCGCTATTTTAAACGAAAAGTGGGTTCAGAGAAAAAAAAACAGAAAAAGGAGAGACAAGGACAAAAAAGATAAAGATTCAGGAAAACTCAATTGTTATTAGTGATGTAACTTTCAACAAAACGGTTTTTGAGTTCCCCTTTAAAACAAAGATACCTCAAAGTTTTTAGCTACTCGTCAATCTCGTTCCAAATTTTGGGACCAAATTATCTAACGTTAAAGATTCACTAGTTTGTTCTAATTTTTTGAAAAATGAATGTAGATTTTGACGCCATACGTTTTCTGCTTGTAGCAGTAAAAAAGTTGTCAAAAGCACGAGGTAGGATAAGTTAGATTACTGATACATAAAGCATGCTATTTAAGTTAAGTTCCGTGGAAACTTTTAATAGTGTCGAGTTTAGATCCGCGAAAATTTTAACAATTAGTGTCGAGTTCAGGTCCGTGAAGTTAAGTTTAGATTCTAAGGGTACACTTCTTAAAACTCAGTAACTTGACGTATTAGTTATAAGAAATGATTTCTATGACGATACGAACGTGGGAAAAAAACGTCTCGACTGGGTGTACGAAACGTCCGCTGGTTGGGTACGAAACGACCGCGGGATGGGTACGAAACGTCTTGGTACGAGTAGTCTTGCGTACGAAACGTCCGGATACCACTCAGTGAACATCAAATTTGGCGAAAATGACACTACGAACTCTTCTCCTTTATAAGATTTCTAATGAACTGACGACAAAACGGCTTACCTTTACCAGGGTAAAGAACGGCCTCTGTCTCGTCCATGCCATTAGTGACGCGTAGCCACCGTCCGCAGGGGAACAGATAATGATCCCCTGTCTCAAGAACATCAACTTCCACTTCCTCTAGAAACCAACTAGGATCAACGCCTTTGTTGTCGTGTCCAATTACCATACTCTCAAGCTGAACATAACGCACATGGAGTTAGGTGAAAGACGTGATAAAAGATGGAAATACAATTAGTTAAAGTCCTAACTTTTCGTATAAAAATATTCGATGTAGTCAGTAATTCTGAAAACTAAGCTACAGCTAAAGGTTTACTCCGTCGTTTCTTACAAGCAATGAAGTGCAACAGATATAGCTCAGCATCAAAACAAAATTCTAGAGCTGTACGAGAATGCATCTATGCTTTGTATTTCTTTAAAACTAGTCCTGTATACCGTTTTGAGGTACTGTATGTCTGAAAAATAAGTTATGTAAAAGTTTAGGTAAACCTTTCTAATAGAAAGTGAAGAGGCAAAACTATAGCTTGGATACTCAAAATTTACCTAAAACTTAGAGCTGTACGAAAATATATCTATACTTCATATATCATTAATATAAGTCCATGTCATACGCTGCAGAACCTAAATACAAATAAAGAAATAAATACTTTATTTAACGTAAATTGAGATGGAAGTGGTTGTTCATTCTTCCTAGCCAGAGGCAAAGGTTAAATTGCTCGGCGGTTCGGATCTTGGCATGAAAGTCGACTTTGCAAACGGAGAAAAACATATACACGATAACTGCTAGCTGCATTTCATGCCAAACATAACTTCCAACTTAGCAACGAGAAAGAACGATGGTAAAAGATCAATACAAAATACATATGTATAATTTGTATCAATAACTGGATCACACGTCAAATATACCTTGCAAAGAAAGTATAACGTAGAGAGTCAAGCCGGCGGCGAGAGAAAAGAATATTGTAGAATAATATGATTTGATGTATGTACCGTGGTCTGGAAAGGTACCCCAGTTGGTAAGGTA
>JAOBRB020337523.1:0-10752 GCA_027575285.2 Zoanthus pulchellus | reverse complement strand
ATTTCCCTCGTGTTCTCAAATAGCCGTCGTGTTTTATCACAGTCTAAAACACGGCTTAGGCTTCTTTATTTGTTAAGAACCAAGAGTTTTTATAAACGAAAAAAGGTGCAGAAGTCAACACGACGTTTATAAAAATTAAAGAGACTACTATATTTCGGCTAGCTATACTAGCCTTCTTCAGATGTGGAATAAATTCAGATTGGTTTGTAACGATTTTTAATTGTAACGGTTACCAAATATCTTTTTTGCCTTAAAACGTAAGTAAATAACGGAATAACAAATGGAAAATACTGTCATGTATTTATTTCGTTTGTTTGTTTAATTTCGTCATGTTCATGTAATTATTCAACTTCCTTTACTCGATGGACGGCTATTTACTTATCTTTTTATCTGACGGTTTTTTTGCCATTTTTTCCTTCCATCATTTACCTTTTAAAGCAAAACAAAAGAATATCTCATAACCGTTACATTCAATAATCGTTACAAACCAGTTTGAATATATTCCACACCTGAAGAAGGCTAGTGTGGCTAGCCGAAATCTAGTACTCGTTCACTTATCATACATTAGTTTTTCTAAGAAATCTTCGGCCGACGTTGGTAGCTTACACTTTCGTGTTGTATTTTTTAAGGTATTATAATTGTCGTCGTTGAATACCAGGGCAATATTCTCTGTTAAGGTATTATAATTGTCGTTGTTGAATACCAGGGCAATATTCTCTGTTAAGGTATTATATTTGTCGTCGTTGAATACTAGGGCAATATTCTCTGTTAAGGTATTATAATTGTCGTCGTTGAATACCAGGACAATATTCTCTGTTAAGGTTCATTGCCTTTTAATGTTTTTCAATTTTAGTTTTAAAGTTTTGGGTTTTGCGAAGCTCTGTCTCGTAAGGAAGATTTTTCAAATTTATTCTTATACTTGTGATAAATTTGACTGAGTAATAGTTTTAATTGGCGTTTTACTCTTCTTTTTCTAACATTAGCACAAACGTTGTTGCGATAACGGTAAAATCAACTTTTGCATCTTGTATTCCGCAACGAATTACAATTTCCCTCTCAAGTTTTGTTCAGATTTTATACACGCATAATGTAACTATATTTCATGTAAAATCTTTATGCTGCAGAAATAGTTGTTGAGGAGACTTCCTTTTTCTTGAAATACATACTCTTTTTTGAGAGTATACTTCATGAATATTATGACTGAAATTTGTCAAATTTTAAGAATATTTTAAGAATTAACCTTTAAGTCCCAGTCGGTTATCAACACCCAACTTCTCATACATAACACATGCAAAATAAAACATTTGGCAATGAGAATTTGAGAGTTGATCCAGCAAAGCAAACTACAGTAAAATTCTCTCAAACTTGTTCTATAGAAAATATAGGAACAAGTTGGGAGAATTTAAAAATAAATCTGGGATTGAAAGAGTTAATGCCAGGGCTCAGATTGTGTTAAGAGTATAATTTTGCATGTTTTTTTAAAAAAAACACTGATTTCATGTATTGCAGTTGCACTCAAATCCCAAATTGCAAAACCATGTCAACAGAATTTCCTTTGATGAAGCTCTTTGACACCAGAAAAATTCCATGTCACTGATATTCTCGAAAAATAAAGAGCTATTTTCAGCCTAAAATCGGCCAAGAATTACGGATATCCGGCCTCGGGTCTAAAAAGCAATGCTCTTATGAAAGAAAAATAGTGAAAGAATTTCAAGGGAACTATTCTGAACTGGTGACAGAAATAATGACACATGTTTTGTATATTCATGAAAACAAAATTATATACAGTAATATTTTAACAATAAACATTTTTAACTCTTTGAAGGCTGACTTCGTATATTTATTTATTCAGTTTATTGTTTTCAGTTAACTAAATGCGGGTTTAGATGGCGCATTTAGATGTAAGGTAAATATTTGATTGATCTGAATCAGGAATCACTTGTGAAGATGGTAGCGGCTCTCCCATTTGATCGAAACCAAGTATCCGTCTTCTGTCGTCGAGGAAGGAATGGAAGTTGAACTTATTATAGCCGCTTACGTCTTTTCGTGTAAACATAATATTCGGTTCTGCTGTGCGAACTTCATCCAGATTGTTGTATTTAGAAATACTTCGTTTGGGAATCTGGAGAACAAAGGAAACTATCAAAAAAGGGGCAAGCTACCGGTATGGTATCCGTTCAGGTCCCTTTCTTCTCTCTTTAAGTAGCCAACCCTCTCGTACCCTCTTTCCCTTGCCCGTCCACCCCCTTCCCGCTAAAACGAAACCTAAATTGCACCTATGTGCATGCGCACAGGTAGCCACAATCCTGGACCCAGTTCCTCAAAACCCGATCAGTGTTAACCCAGGATTAATTTTTTAATCCATGTTTATGTTTCCTACCTTCTATAATTTGCTTTGAGCTAGAATTTTGGATTTAACAAGTTTCTTTATTGGTAAAACCAAGCTGAATTTTATAAGCATCACAAAGGTTTACTTTTGAAGAAATGTGTCTCTTAATTTTGTCTTAATCCAGGATCAACTTAATCGGAGTTTTGAGAAACCGGGCCCTGGACAAAAAGATTTGGGACAGTTGGTCATTTTCGTGCGCTTTACGCAGCGTTTGTACTCTAAATATAATTTTCGGCTCCACCAGTATCTTAAGTATTTTAAGTTCCTCTCTCCCCCTCTACAATGTTCAGTTAACTTGCCAAACGGTCTTTGTTTATTGATTTTAATATTTTGCAACTTTGAATGGAGGGAGAGGGAAGGTATAGCTGTTTTCCATTTTAGAAACCAAAATTAACGAAGTTTTCCGAACATCTTGTCCAGGATTGTGGTAAAGTTCGCAGTGAAGTTGTATTTCATACTTTTTAATTGTTTTAGTAACCAAAAAAGAAGCAAATTGAAACTCGTTTTTAGCTTTGACCTTGCAAAGTCAAAGTTATTGTATCTGGATACTCGTGGTTGTACGAAACGAACGAATTCGAATCGACTCAATATTTTTTAGCAAATTTTAATCGATTAATATAGTATTTGAAATGTAGTTGGCTGAAATGACTTTCTATTCATTTTTACCTCCAACCATAACGAAGTTCGTGGATTTAACTCCACACGCAAAAGTATTATACGTTTTGTGAACGCACGCAAATGAAATTTTGGAAGCTCATATATTTGAATTGGGCCGGTTGTGGCGAAACAAAAAAGCATTTCACAAATGTTAACCCTTTACTCCCAATCAGTAATCAACATTCAACTTCTCCTTACATAACAAATACAAAATAAGACATTTGGCAATGACAAATGAGAATTGATCAAACAAAGCAAACTACTGAAGATTAAAAGTGAAATTCTCTCCAACTTGTTCAATGAAAAGTATGGGATAAAGTTGGGAGATCTTAGTAATTGAAATGGGACTGAAAGGTTTAAGTGGTTTATTGTCTGGTAGAAATTGAAAGACTTAAGAAGGACATGACAGAACCGTTTGATTTTCAGTATTTGTTTGGCGTTTTTTTCTTCGGTTCTCGTACAATTTTTAAGGTTCGTCCGCAATTTTCAAAGTGTATTTCTGCTCACTTCAAAACTACAAGGAAAGTTTTCAAAACTCGAGTTGTACTTTAAGCTCACCTTTGCAAAGATGGCATCAGTTGATGCATTAATAGCAATGACTTTACCGCTCGCATCTTCAAAGATGTAAATTCCTGTTAAACTGTCGTCCGAAGTTGTGTGAATTGTAAAATAGGCTGAAAGTATAGGAAAGCAGTAGGTTTGTTAGTTAGCATTTTGTATGCTCCAGTTAATGTAGTTAACTTTGCCCCCGGGGAAATGTTGAGGATACATTGAACATACTACGGATTCGTCGTCGTTAGTGCATTAGAAATTTTATCAAGGTCTGGAAGAGAAGTTGAGAAGATGTATTAGAATTTCAGTTGGGGTTTTGGCGTTTTCATTTTTTTTTTTCAGTAAGAAGTGCTAAATGCCATCAGGATGTCAGCGTTAGACTGACAAGCCACCATCATTCTATGCACTCTAATCTTAAAATCTGATACATTTTGGAATTGCCAACCGTCAACGGTAAGCTGTGCATGCGAGAACTATCCGCTGAGTAAAAAGTTATTCATGTTGAGTTAAGTGCTTAGCAAACGGGCACAAATATTGTTCTACGCAGGTAATAACTCGACCTCGTACCCAGGGTCATTTCACTGACGTAGACGTGAAATGACCCTGGGTACGAGGTTGGGGATAACTCTAGTATATATAGTACTACATGCATGTAGGCTTATTGGCTTGATTCATATCTCACTTTTAAGGAGGAAAAAGAAACTGTTTTATTTTATTGATCTACTCCAAGCTCGTCTTGAACTTTAGAGAAAGAAATCATTGGTTATGACAACTGAGTTCCAATTGAAAATGGTTGCTACCATTTACGAAGGAACTGTTGTTATTGTTCACCAAACCCCGAGTCTTGATAAAAGAAGTGACGTTTAATGACGTCAACTGTTTACGCATGCTCAACGTAACCCAAGCATAGCAATGTAAAGGTCCGTGAACTGAACAATGGTCAAACATCTAACATTGCGAAAACTAACTAGCGGTAAACTAGTTTGAGCTGCGTCGACGTTTCTAAAGAAACAATTTAGTAATAAATATGTAAATTATACACCGTGTACTCCGACGAATGACTAACGTCCTTAGTATTCTTTTACACGGTGTATAATTTACTTATCTATTACTAAACATCTATAACATTGTCATTGTTAGGCGGTGTTTGATCATTGTTAGATGCTTAAGTGTTCAAACGAATCCAACACTATCCAACAATGCTGAATAGTTTAAATTGGCCTTCAAGGTTTCTGGTCTTTGTATAACCGATTAGGGTAAAAAAATAAGAACATTTTTGTCAGGCAGCGTGCGAATTCTTGGGTATAACTTCGCGTAGAGAACACAGGTTTGTGATTGGCCGAAATAAGGTTGGAGTAAGCTTTATCTTTCTTTTGATTGGTTCAAAAATCTGTGTCCTCAACCCGACAGGAAATAAAAGCCGAATTCTCCGACTTGACTTTAATCTTTGGTAAACAGGAAGTGCTGAATTACATAAACATTAATAGTTGGTTCACGATCGATACTGGATTCTGCTGTCCTGAAACAGACTCTGAAATCCCGATTGCTTAATTTTGTTTTTATTTTTATTATATTATCAGACCGCTAAACAAATAAGCCAGCCCTTTGGAGGTGATCATTTTTTATCTCGTGTATTTTCAAATCATTTTCTTAAGATGATTAACTACAGGATATCCCGCAACTGCCGTTAATTATTCGTGCGCTTTCGTCGCAGGAACACACGGTGCGACATTTCATGCAGCGTTGCGCGCAAAATTTTTTTTTTGGAGGTGGAATCACGGTGCAACAAAATTACGCAACATTTCTTGTGATAGCGTGGCGTGCTTACCCATGCAAAATTACAACAATCAAAACGGCATCCAACAAAAAATTCCTTTGAAAAGAAAACTTTTTGTGCGCAATGTTACAAGAATAGAGCGCGATTCAACGTCAGTTTTGTAGCATGCAATGTTGCATGCAACAAAACAAATCGTTGGACAACCGCTGAAACAAATTTGTTGCGCGCAATGTAGCATAAAAAATTTGCATCGTGTGCCAGCGCCTTAATAATGCGCTGTTCATGAAGTACAAAACCGTGTACAGATTATTGTGCAGTTACATCCTTAAGAGTGAAATCAAAAACATCTGAAAGTCATCATATGTATGGGAAAAATAAAATTTGCCGATATTTCCACTTACTTTCACTTTCATTCCGTTTGCCATTAGCTTTCACAAGGTTTCCATCAAACCGCAGATATCCCCTGCCGGGTGAAGTTTTCACGTTGAATATTTTCATTTGACAGGGGCTAGCCTTAACCCACTCCGAACCCTCGCTCCTTTGAATGGCGAGACA
Source organism: Zoanthus pulchellus (assembly GCA_027575285.2). NCBI lineage: Eukaryota > Metazoa > Cnidaria > Anthozoa > Zoantharia > Zoanthidae > Zoanthus > Zoanthus pulchellus. The sequence continues at coordinate 4,822 of JAOBRB020337523.1, read as the reverse complement.
AATTAAAATGGGAGCCACAAGTAGAGCAAATCGATGTTGATACCGTAAAAAGCTCTTACCCATGATTGATGTGAAACGTTCTCTGCAGATATTAAAATATCAAATTAGAAAAATACTTAATTTAAGAGTTGATTGATACTTGATCATAAAACTAAGATGGTTTCGGCTCGAAGAAGGTGTTCCTAATACTTAAATATCCTGTGTTGCAGCGGGACCTCTATTCAAGAAGGAACAACTGAAACGCTTAATTGGTGTTGGGAATATTTTGCTGTGCACTTGCCGCAATTAAAATATGGCGCGGACGAAAAACAATTAAAGTGCCAAAATATACCCGAATGACACGGCATTGGCGTTATTGAATTTCTCACTTAAAGAGCAAATATATCATGTAAATGGCTTTAACTAGATTAAGTTGCTCTAAAAAGCGCTAATGATTGCAATTAATCATGCTCTACTTAGAGCAATGATTTTATAAACTTCAACCCGTAGCTATTTTCTGCTTTTCTTACGGAAAGTATACTTCCAACAGCTACAACTTGGCCCTTTGCCGAATAGATTAATTACTAGCTTACTGCCATTTCATTCGTCTTTTGATTTTATTTGCACGCCTGATATTATTAGTTCATTGATCCCTTTAACGAAACGGACAGCTCGACTTGCTCCTTGCCATAATTTTCCATTCATCACTTTTTTTATGAAATATGTTGCTGGGTAACCAAAAGACGAACTAACGATGTCAATTATCTAAATACAGTTTACACCAAAGTTTAGGTCATTTAGATCCGAAAATATCAATTTTTTTATAAACTGAACCCCTTAGAATCCTTATTTGAAAAAGCTATATTCTATAATCTTATAAGTTCTGTTATATTTCTGCTATGAGCAGCTAAGTGAATAAAATCCCTCTGGAAGTGCAGTCAGTGTACAGCATTAGACATTCATACAGTACCTGGTAACTCATTTCCGAGCAAAAAACAATTTCAAATTAACTTGTATAAGTTGTAAAATAAATTTAGAACGCCAAACAAATTCGGCTTAATGTGCAGGAAGAAATTTCAACCAAGGTCCTCGTATAGGAACGGGAAGCGGGCAATGACTTTCTAAGAAAGATATAAAACAAATTCAGTACCTTTCCCAGTGAAAATAGCAGCCCAAACTTTAGGAGCCTACCTTATACCTTCTGTTAGTTTTCTTTTTTTGCTCTTACATATACATATATCTACCCTCAAGAAACGCGAAGTAATTTGTATACTCGTGATGAGTAAATTTAATGCTCATTTGAATAGTGTCAACCTCAAGTTTGCAGAAATGAAGGAAAAGTCGATCTTGAGTACATCCGTCAGTCTACTAAATATTCATTGATGATTTGGATCTTGCTGTTTGCTGATCCGGGTGACTCCAACGAGCCCTTGGCTTATACGAGTTAATTTCACGGTCTTATATTCTCAAATTAACAAAACTAAAAGCATCAGCTGAAAAATATCTTTGGATCCTAGGTTTTCTAAAAAGGTATAACTCTTTGATAAACGATTTGTATAAATATTATTTTGAACATGTGCAACACTGATTATTGCGCAATTTCTGCTTTCCGTTTCCCTTTATACGCAAACATGTAGAGAGGGGGAGCAGTGGGGCGGAAGCCCCAGAGAATAGGGGGTGGGAGGGGTACGGGAGAGAAAAGGGCGGGAAGCGGGAGTTGTAAGAGGACGGAAGGCGAGAGAGAAATATGAAATGCTAATATTTTAAATTCAATAAAGGCGGGAGATAAAGGTACGGGAAGTGAAATAGCAGGGTATTGGAGACGGGAGGTTATGACCTCCCTGTCTCCTCTCCCCTCCATTCTCCCCCGCTTCCCCATCCGCACTATAATTTGTTCGGAGAAAAGTTCATTGAATAAGCTACAGTTTGAAATATCTTGATGATATCTCTTTCTTAATTAGACCCAAACTTTGTTTGTTTGTAGCTAAATTTAGGCAGTGAAGAACGACTAATGAGAAGCAAAAGCACAACTTGGTTCTCAACACCTCAAAAAGATGCTTGGCAATTTAACTAATGGCCTCATTATTCTCTGTAAAACGCTCATTACATTATAGAAACATGCATGAATCTTTCAAAACAAAGGCACAAATGCAGGATAGCTCAGATAAACTCTAATTTTCCAACAGTTATCTATAAAATTGCCAAACCGTTTAAAATATCTCTTCACGGCAATGTTCGCTTACTCGGACCCAGACTCTCTAGCCTTGATTCACTACCTTGAAATTATAAAGGTATTTTAAAACCACCATTATAAAATAGTTTAATGGTACGCGCGTTCTGATTGGTTGAAAAACCGTTTTACATTATAGTATAGTTTTCATCTTCTTCCGTTAGTTATTTTATAAAAGAAATATAAAATGGTTTCCGTGTTTACATCGTGTTCTCCCAACCTCCCAAGTGTTTACATCAGGTTATGTAAACACGGAAACCATTTTATATTTCCGTAAATATAAATTTGAAAATTTATGTAAGAAATTGGAACAGTTTCTCTTAAGTTTTGTATGATTTTCCAACAATGTTTCATATTTTTTGCTAAATCTGTAAATCTTTATTGAGGCATTTTAAATTAATGTCAAGTCGAATATTATCATTGTTATTATCATTATCGTTATAAACTATTAGCAATAAAGACACAGAACATTGAACTATGAGAACTAAATTTCGAAGTCTTTCATCTGTTATAATAGTAATAGAAGTAATAGACTCAACCTGTCAAAATACTAAAAAATCTGGAAGTTATAGAAACTTCCAATAAATACTGTTTACGTGGGGCTTTCCCAAGACTCCTTTAGAGTAAAACTTTTTTTTTATATTAATTAGCTATTACAGCACATTATAGGGCCAGCCTTATTGTTATAAAATGAAAATAAAAGATATGTGCTTCTTTTAGAAAGAGTAGAAATTGACTGAACAACTTTACGGAACAATAAGTCTCGGGTTGGCCGAAAACTGAGAACTAATTTAAACAACCTAAACAGTTTTAAAAGACTTTACAAGCTATCACTTCTTGAACAATGGTCATTATTTCACATGATTTTATTCATATTTTAGTAGTATTTTATTAGTTAGTTTTTATATTGTAAATTACTTCTGAAAAGCTATTTTATTGGAGATTTAATAAAGTTTATAATAATTTAAGAACAAGCTCAGGCTGAGACTGAAAAAAAGTGAAATTACTTTTAGTTGAAACTTTACTGAACTTTGTAATTTAGCGCGCTTGCAATGTGCACAGTAAAAACACTGATCGGCACCATCCAAAACATCAACGAGTTCGTGTAAAAATAAATATTAAATGTTTCTTGTACGATTATAGTTTCAACTGTTGGAGATATTTCAACAATGCTGCTTAATAATGAACAAAGAAACCGCTTTCAGAATTAAAAACAAATTAAGCACAAATAATAATTAATTAGATAATTAAGAACAATGAGACACTGCAAATTAAAATGCACTGTTTCCTATATATATAAAAAAACGAGTGTACTTGTGTAGATAACAATAGCTATAGCATACACAGAGTAGATGCGAAAAGCTGCAATAGAAAAAGTGAGTGAAGTGGGTTGAAAAAAAAACTTTATAAACCAAGTACTTACATTGGTTATTTTTTTCTTTCCTTGCCTGCACTCAGTTAAGAGACCTGCAAAATGTCTCAACGCAAGTGCATTTATAAGCCTTGAATATTGTTAATTTCTCCTATGACGTCATATATACATCCACCCACACATATCATTTGAAGGTGGAATGACATGCATGTAATACGTAAACTTAGCTACATTTTAGTATTCAGATATTTGCTATACGGAAGAATAATATTTGTAGCGGAAGTTTGCAATACTTTAGGCGATGGTGTAAAAGAGGCGTGAGGAGAGGCCACAATTTAGTACTTCCGGTTTGCCTGAGTGACACTGAAAATTGAGTCGAAACTGAAACCAAATTAAAAGATAAAGTTTACAATTTTTTTTTTCGAGTTTCATCTTCCAGTTTAAGCCGCCTATTAAACTTAAAGTTTGACTTAACCAGGTAGTAAAACTGAAGCTGCGTGAGTCGAACGGCTGCATACTTCGATTTTCTGATATTGGCTTCGAAATCATTTTTAAGAAAGAATTAGTAAACTTTTTTTATTATTTCTTAAAAAGATTTACAAATTACAGTTTTACTGAGATTTGTTGCACGTCTGCATCTGAAATATTTCTTGTTTTATAAGAACATGGACTTAAAACGTCTGAATATCTACTCCAACCTTTGAACTGATTCATTTCTTCCGTATGCTTCAAATGAAGGCATGAGTAACTTCATTCACCTTAAACAGTAACTTCCCGTTTTGTATTATGTCAAATTTGCATGTAACCAAAAATAAAATGATGTCATTTATGCTTGATGAATAGTGAGTGAAGTACATTTGTTAAAAACAAAAAAAAGATAATAACAATTTATAACTTTTGAGCACAAAGTAACACTTTTTAAAAGAAACTACACCGTGCAGAATAAACAAGGTCAGTATATAGAGAAATGGAGGTATGCAACTCGGTATAAAGTTAGAAAGAAAGTGTTCCTCGAGTTAGATATGCCAGACGTATGTCCAGCGGGAATGTACTCAGTGTGTAGTGCGTCTAACCGGTAATCAGAAGGTTGCGGGTTCGAATCCCGTCACTAATGACTCAGAATTGTTTCTGAGCATTCAACTCGAGTAACACTTTCTTTCTAAATAAGGGCAGTGTTTTAAAAAATTACTGGCTACTGCACAATCAAAAGCACGTGATTGCAGCAATGTTTGGCTTCATTC
>JAOBRB020337412.1:7500-10752 GCA_027575285.2 Zoanthus pulchellus | reverse complement strand
ACCTATAAGAGACCAACTGACAATGGTTCATTAAATAGTAATTGGTCGGTAGAATTTCCACCCATAGTTTGTACGTCGTACGAAACCTATAAGAGACAAACTGACAATGGTTCATTAAATAGTAATTGGTCGGTAGAATTCCCACCTATAGTTTGTACGTCATATGAGACCTAAAAGAGACCTTAACACAATGGGCAGTACATTAATTAGTAATTTTTCGTTAATTCAGAAGTAGAACTCTAACTCACATTCTGTACGTCACATGAAAACGCCTTAAAATCCTTTTTATCACAATTCCTCTATCAAATATTTTGTTTTCGTCGTGTATTTCCAGTTTAATGCTGAATATGATGAACAACCCTTCGTATCAATCTTAGCAAGCACAGTAGAAAAATGAGGAGTAAGTTAAATTCATTTTCTGCTAACAATCACATTCCCGTGGTATTTTTCTCAGTTTTATAAGCACTTTCTAATGCCGTAGTTAGGTCAGGATTATAGCGATTAATGAAGAAAGTTGAAATTGTAGTTGCATTCTTTGCTTCTATTACTTCAAGAACTGCCTTTCAACATCTTTGACTGCTGCGGGTCCGATCACAATTGATCTATGAATTTCGAAACTCGCAGAATGTGTACGTGCACTTGCCTAAAACATTTTTTTGTTGTCGTTAGAATCGACTTTGAGAATTTATCATAAAAGCTAGAGTTTGGTACATTACGAAAACTGGGTCGACACTGTTTTAAATGAGCTCAGTTACTTTGTCAGTGGTCATTGAACAATATTATTTTATCTAAAATCTCATTCGCTTTTCGGAGAATGGTATGTTTACGAGGGTTATTAAAAAGAGCGCAAGATATGGTCCAATGGAAGTTAGGTTTTAAAAATTGGCACAATAATTCTAGTCCTTTGTACTCGTTTTCTTATTCAGCTTGTTTTTGGCTGTAATTAAGTTGTTTGCGCCCGTCTTGGGAAAGCGCCGGACTTGGTAATAAACTCAATAAGTAGCATAAACTGATTTGTTGCTATAGCATGGTAATCGCTAAGGACAAATAAAGATGCAATGTACAGTGAAGCAGACCGTGCCTCGAGAGGTAAAATAGATTTTTAAAACCTTCAGGAGTACATTACACTACATGTCAAAGCCCATGTTTACTTGAGGGAGATTATAGTAACGCCACATTTTTGTCTCGTCTTATTTGGAATGTGTAAATCCTTATCATAATGGACAAACATCTGGAAACTCAGATCAGTTTTCTAAATTTTAGCCTTGAGTGAATAGTTAAGCCAGATGTCAAACCAGCCGCTAACCAAAGCTTTACGTTCCCCGGGGAGAAAAAAAGTTATTCATCAGGTTTTTGGGTTAGTGTGTGTATTGCTGGACCTTCACTCAACAGAATCTTTTCTTAACAACAAATGTTTTGATCTTCATAGCCTGTTTTTAAAATAGCAAATTGTAAGTTTACATAAAAAGTAACTAAATGATACATGGGAACTCTAGCTGTTTTCGGGATTGCCAGCGTCTGACCGGTAATCATGAGTTCGATAATTGCTAGGGTCTCCGAAGTTTTTTCTTGTGAGTAAAACAAGCTTGTGTCAACACGAACATTGTATTCTATATTTACTTCAATATTTACTATTCATTAACGTATGGATATATTGAACCAGCAATTAAGTAGCACAAGTATCCGATATTCCATCTATAAGTACCAAGTTAAGTGAACTGTTCCATACGTGAGTTCCTATAGTCAGTGGGTAGAGCGCCTGACCGGTAATCAGAATATCGTGGGTTTTTTCGATTCGTTTTAGGGCTCAGAAGTCTTTTCTTCTGAGAAAAATATGCTTGTTTCAACACAAACATTTCTTGTGTCAGAACGAGCATTTATTATATAAAAAGTTTAACAAGTTAGTCTCGCCCACCAAAAATTCAATAAACGATTTTGGGTTTGTGGCCGGCGACAGAATAAACGAAAGTTTAAAGTGAGTCTGATGGTAAGCAAAAATCCTGCTGAAAGCTGTTTCTAACTCGTTGATATGTAATCTACGTTTGCTGCATTGTTTGGGCCTCTTCACATGGGTTGAGATATCCCGGGAAATAAGAATCTCTTGGCAGATAAAGACGAAACTATCCCTGGTTCACATGAAAAAATCTTAATAAATATCTTGGTTAATTAGTGCAAAGCATCCGCCATCTTGTCTCATTCTGATAAGAACGCATGCGCACGAACCACAATTTGTGTCTAAATATCTCGCTTCATATGAACGAAATAGCTGGAATATAAAGCAAATGCAAAGAAACCTATCTTGAACAAGATATCTTGGACATGGGACGATATATATCTACCCCCTAGCCGGATATCTTGCTTAGAGTCAACAGGCCCTAGGGCAGGATTTTATAACAAACTTAAATCCAGGCTCAACATTAGAGAAGATTTGTAATTTTTTACATTTTCTAACTTTATATTCTTTTTTGGTTTTATTTATTAATTTTTGCGTGATTTACTGCTTATTTGTGATTTACATGTTATATTATATTTCTTTTATTGTCTTTCCGGCTTTTTTTTACGAGCTTGACATATCATATTTCGTTTTCACTATATATAACTTTTGTTTGTGTAAAGATATCATTATAACCTGATGAAGATCGGTCTGGCCGATCGAAATATAGTTACTTCAATTTATTCTCGTTGTGTGTCAACTTTTCATATATATTTTTTTAAACCTTCATATTTTGGTTGACTTGGTCCGGTAAGGATCCAACGATACAGAAAGTTGTACGCGGGTTTTGCTACAAAATTTAAAATAGCTAGTTTCCCTAAACTTACAGTTTCAACCTAAAACCACAGAATTTCAGCACTCTAATTAGAAACTAAAAGAGAGCGGAAAAGAATCTAGATGTACGCGCTGGAGTCGTTTGTTACTCACTAAAGCCAGTGTTTATGTTTGTTCAAATTTCTCTAGTTATTTACTTCCGCTTGATGGGACATTAATCCATATGATCCATTGCAATTTAGCGCCCAGGTTTTTCCAAAAAATGGTCAGATAGTGTCAAAACTTGCCAGAACCGAGTATCAAGCTCGTGATGATGCGGCTACAAAACTGAAAGAACTTCATGACCGCGCCAACAATACCGCCGCGATTAATGCACCAGTCAATATAGCTCCCAACCCCCAAACTCCAGGCATTGGGCAGGGATATAGGACTTTGAGGGTTTCTAATGCCACTACACGTGGGGCTATTTCAGCTATACCAATGCC
>JAOBRB020337412.1:0-5000 GCA_027575285.2 Zoanthus pulchellus | reverse complement strand
AGACTACTTGGAGTCTTCAATCCGTACACTTTTTGTGTAAGATATAGTTCCTATTTTGTATGGTCGTTTAATTAAACCCGTGAAATAGTTACTGGGACGTAAAAGAACGTGCAAGACAAAAGGAAATATGTAATTCTTTTTTTGTTTCACAGAAGAGTATATCACATTCTTTTGCGTAATCAAAGCTAATGTTTGTCAAAACTGAATTTAATTTGCAATTTCTGATCTTTGCGTCTAGCAGATTTTGGGATCGAGTTTTGTACCGAACAATTAATTCCGATAATAATTTATTATCGTTATAATCAAATGAATAACTGTAAACCAAGTTATTTACTCAAAGCAAGCTATTACCGAGTTATTTATTCACCTTCTTTTCGGTTCAAAAGCCTTTAGATCTTGACCTCGTGGTAAGCTAAAAAATTACCTGATACGACTATGCGCGCCTAGTGTCTTGAAATCGGGATCATTTGGCCTACTATGTAAATATGTAATTTTATTCCATTCAAATCCATATATGAATATACGCGAGGGGACTACTAGGTTGCCTCCTCAAGTTTTGGCCTCTGGACCAAAACCCTGCGGGGGCAATTAACTAAAAAATCCCTGCAGAGTAAATTAATGAGCATTTAATGACTTACGTTTTCATGAATTTTTCTTACGGAGCTAACGTATTTCTAGTCTTTATGTCCTTACTCAGCACTCTTGCCTTGAGTGTTTTAAACATTAAATAGACATATGTTCTGCATTTCTATTCATGTCACGTTATCAAAGCCATGAACGTTGTAACATAAATGCTCTTTGTAAAATTTGCAGAAGAACAGTTAGTTTCAACCCGCAAGCCTGTGATGTCATTTGGTCCTTCTACTGAGCCAGGTAATATTTTTACGATGAGTGTAAAACGACCAATAACAAGAGACGTATTACATCGCGGCAGTCAGACCTGTCACAAATGACTTCTGAAAGTGTTGTTTGCTCTATACTGATTCAAAGTTAGTAGTATTTTGCTCTCGCATGCAACTGCTGTGGCTTCATGGCTTAGTTGGAATGAGAACGCAGCACTAATAGGGCCTTCCAAGGGGAGTTCTGATGTCGCTTTGTCGCTCCTTCTCTATAGCCATTCTCTCGCCTCTTTGCCGAGAAACAACTGTCTCTAACAAGGTCTCGTTTTAGCTAGAATATAAATGTGATGAATGATAGTTTGTTTAACGATAACTTGTTTATTTCAAGATATTTTTTAATTTTTACAAGAAATATAACATCACCGAGAAGATTTAGAGTCCTGTTTGCTTGTCTGTAGTGCTGTCGCCGTAGAAAGTACAAAAAGTGAAAGGATGTTTTGTCAAAATTTGAAATGGCTTATCGCTTTTTTATCTCCGTCGGTTGTCTGTGTTCTGAAACAAGATTGTCATGCATTACATATTTGACAATTTTGAGTAATGTCGCTTGTCGCCAAAACCCCTTGGAAGGCCAACTAATGTACCAAGAAATATACTATTTTGAAGCGCAGCAAATTTGCAGGCTAACCTGGTTTATCCTTTATTAATTTATTTTAATGTATATCGCCATATAGAACACGTTCTGATAGCTATTTAGGGGCCGTCGGAAAATTGATATGTTAACGCTTAACGTCCAATAGACGCTAAGGTCTAACCCTCACCCCCCATCCTCCTTAACATCCACTCGATATTTCCTTTTGAAATGATAAAATACTTACAGTTCTTATTTAGAACGGGACATACGGCAGAGCATTTTTGTCCAAGTTTGATTTTGAATATTTTAATGGTAAGATTCAGTTTAGAGCATGCAACCGTGCTGTATTTGCTTTGAAACAGCCAGTTCCAATGCGCTTTATCATTCAAGAACGTTTTTAACCCATTTCTTCGTTTTTTAAAAGTTAACTTTCTTAACGTCCACCTCTAACCATCAGACCCCCCCCCCCATCCCCCCTTAACGTCCATTGGACGTTAAGCGTTAACAAATCAATTCTCCGACGGCCCCTTAAAACAAATCACTTGGGCATATATACACCTACTCTAATCTCCTACCCAAAGGTTTAATATGTAAAATTGACACTGTGATTACGGTATTTCTGCTGGACTACCAAATTAGACTTTATTCTAATTTATTGAAATTGTTTTACAAGTTAATAAAAGTGCTTCTAAATATGCATTGATGATAATTTTCTTTCTTAAACTTTATTTTTTTATTTATTAGTTTTATAATCGAGTGGATTTTGTGTATTTTTACAGCCGTCAGGGGGTGGCCGGGGGAATGCGCGCATACACTGTCTACCTCCCCTACGTATGGGACTGTAGTCGGCATCTTGCCGTGTTTTTCAAGGTTCAAATCGGCAATGCGAGGGGGACCACAAAATCTTCCAATTTTTCGAAAAGTATGATTTAAAAATGTTGTTAAAAGTTTAAGCATTTTTCAAGGCACTGTTAGTGAAATACACTGGTAATCCTTACCAGCTAGTGTCAAGCCTTTTTCAGCTGAAAACTAAGAACTGATAACTTTATCTCTCTGATTCATTTGTAGCAGCCAGCTGTGTCGATAAAACAAGCAACTGCCGGAGTTTTCTCAGGTTCTGTAAAATGAGTCAGGCGATTGCAGATCAGTGCAAAAAGTCGTGCAAATTGTGTTAACAATTTCTGATGGTTAAGTCAATGTATTTATATATAATTCGATGAATAAATCGTAAGTGAATACACAAATGTAATAAAAACAAGTGCATGTTATGAAGTGTTTATTTTGTTAAACTAGATTGATACAGTAGTAAAGTGTATAATCATCTGCATGGAGACCATCTTCCTCAGAATTAACAAACCTGACATAAACCGCGATCATGGCAGATTCAACCACCTTCACTCATTTGAGTGTCACGTGTTTCCAGATTTGATATTCGTTAAAATCGTAACCATAATAGTTTATTGAGACCAATACTTTACCGCTAAGTCGAAAGCTCAATTAAGATCTGAAACCGACATTGTTATGTGCTTCAAAGGTTGAATTAAAAAAAAAATACACACTTAATGACAACTCCCCAAAGGGGCTTTTCGGTGTCATGTTAAAAACCTCTCTCTTCCCCAGTTAAGAATCCCAGCTGGTAGGAGGCAAACCAGTTGGCTTTTTACAAAGCGTGGTAAATTTGTCCCTGGGATCACCGAGTACAAATAGAGTACTCAAGTCATGACGTCACAAAACGTTAATTTGTGAAATCGATAATTTTGTTGTAGTATTCTGAAAGATCAAGATGAAAAATGCCTCCATACCAAAATTTAGCATTTTGCCACTCATCAGTGAAGAGATATAACCACAGTTATGCTCCAGTGGCTTCATACAAATCCTTATAAAATTAGCCTTGTTCATAACTTTATGAACAAAGCTAGTTTTAGAAGGATTTATATGGAGTCATTGGAGCATATCTGTGGTAATATCTCCCCCACGATTCGCACAAACATTTTAATTTTTCGCAAGGATACATTTTTAGTTTTCACTTCTCAGATAATTTTGACAAATTCCACAAGTTCACAAATTTTAATTTTTGTGACGTCACACTTTACCAGTCTATTCATTCAGTGGTCAGAGTCGGGGAATCGAACCCAGGTCTTCCGCCTATTCAAACCCCAACTCTGACCACTGTGCCACGCTGCCTCCAGCGTTTCTCCAATTAAATCACTTTCTTTAAACGAACAGCACTGCAGTTTCTTGCTTATCCTAAATATTCACTTTTTTCAGTGATTTGAGGATCAAACGTTTTGTTTGGTTCTTAATAGCAGAAAATCAGCTACAAATACAAGGTTCTTACTCTTAGGCAATCCTTCTTTGTGTTTTATTGCGATTTGAAGCAAACAGTATCCTCAGTATTTTTCAACAACCTGTATGCGTGCGTGCGTGCAGCTCGTTTTTGCAACTGTAGTAGACCTTTACTGCAACCGATGAATAGTTCTCCCGAAGCAGTGTCCGTATAATTAAAAATGGGTTCAATAATACTACTATATACACATTTAGCTGCTTTGACAGTAAGGCAGGACTGTATCCGCGTGATAATAGGTCCAGGCGTTTGTTTACTTTAGAGCAAATCACATCAATATGATCTTTCCAGATAATAATTAAGCTGTTCATCAAGTATATTACCTAGGTAGTTAAACTTTAAGACTCTTTCGATATTCTCGCCTCGAATTTTAAGAGAAATTGTATCAGAGTTCTTTAGCTTCTGCCTTGTTCCAAAGAGTAATCCTTTTGTTTTGGTATGATTTAATACAAGTTGATTTTCGGTCATCCATGTTCTTGCAGAACACTCTTTATAGTGTTTGAGTCTCCCCCAGTAAAGTCCTTGATGACTGATGTTTAATTAGCTCCATTTTCTATATCACCTACTCCTCATCACCAACCCTGTCGCTGTAATTACTTTGCAACTAAAGCTGTAATAAGCGACGCGCTGATCCTATTGTAACGCCAATCAATTGTTTTTGTTGCCTTGACTGGAATATAAACTAAAAATGTTTTCTATTTGTCTAAACAAAGCGAAAGAGAATGGCATACGCGGGTTAAATTGTCCCAAATGATAAACGTATTCATCTAATATCAAAAGTTCCTCGTACAAGCAAGAAAAAGAACAAGTAACAATATTCACAGTAATCTTAGATAAATGTAGAGATCTTTTTAAATTACGGACGATCACCATTGATTTTCAATGCCTTGCAGTCTTTTTGTTTTGATTTCTCATCATTTTAACCCGCTCACAGAAATAAGAACAAATTATGAACAAATTGAGACTGAAATCGCCAAAAAATTAAAAACAATGAGGCTCAGCAAAATTTACTTGTTCTTATTAAAAAAAGATCGTGTAGAGGTATAATAAGCAAAAGTGTAGCCAGCCATTTTTTCCATAAGCAATTTTAAAATTGTACAACATATATAGAATTAGTATCACCCAACTAGTGGACTATTGCAAATCCAGCATTTTGATTGGCTACGCTACTAGTGGTCTATTAGTA
>JAOBRB020337301.1:0-10753 GCA_027575285.2 Zoanthus pulchellus | reverse complement strand
CTAATACGTCATTTTTATGCTTCATTGGCCTATGAAAACACACCTCTCGGCCAATAGAAACCACTGTACTATCTTAACTATTTTATAAATATATATATACATATATGTTTTTTCAGATTGCTCAACACCTATGGAGCAGGTATAAAAATAAATTAAGTTGAAGTTTCAGACTTTAATGTTCATTGTTTTATTGATCGTTACAGCAATGTAAAACCTTACGAAACAGTGCTGTATAACGAGCAATGAAACAATGAACATCTAAAGTCTGAAACTTCAATTTAATTTAAAGGACCAAGTCAAGAGTTTGTAGCCTCTCAGTTTTATACTTATTATATATAATACGTAGTTATTCTGCTACTATCTATTACAACTGAAATAGAAAAAGTACTTTAGACACATCAAAGAAGTTAAATATTAACGTGGGCATTGTTTCTACTCCAAGACTGGATTGCACAAAACAGTTGTAAATGATTCATGTTTTTCGTCCTGTGAAGAGCAGTTTGAGCCTTAATTTTGGGGCTAATAGTGTTTTGCCGGAACTTCATATTTTTGTAAGAAGAGAGACTCTTGAATTTTGGCTTAACCGTCCTTTTGAGCAACGCATACTAAAAGGACGTACTCAACCTCGTTTCCATGGCCTCTCTTCCATGGTGGAAAGAGCCTAAGGACGAGGTTGGCTTTTTCCAAGCCACGATTAGATAATATGCATTGTTACCATTGCAATAAACGAAGTTGCAGAAAGAAGTTTTTCACACCTTTAGTTCCAAAAACGTGTTCTTTAGTTCTGTTAAAAATAACTTCTACTTCAATTTAGCTTGTAAAATTGGGTTGAAAATAATTCGGAATCAAGACATTAATATAAGGGATAGCGCTAGAAAAGTTAGACTCGTCACCAGTTCCCACCAGGAATTTTATAAACACAATAGTTCTCAGTATGCTAAACTGCCCAATTTAAAAACCATCCATGTGCTTTTGCCATAAATTGAACCAATTTCAATTTGGTGTAAAAGAGCCGAGTGTAGCTGTTTATACAAAACAGTTAAGAATCTATTTACTGAAAACGTTTTGAAAAAGCATTTTTCATTGCTGCTGTAGGCAATTATTGAAATTAAACCCAATCAAAGGTATCCGGTGGTAAACTCCTGGAGTAAGATCCCGTGTCAGGGAGCTGTTGTTTCTTGACTTTTCATTTATAATATACTGTACGCATAATAAAAACACATGTACTGGTTTGCCGAAGTCGTGTACCGAACACCGAAAACTCACGTGACATATTGAACGATTTAACGAATGCTTGAATACGCCAGATGATTGGAAATCGACTACAAATTTTTTGTTTACCCCAAACATCCTGATCCAACAACTATTCCGATAGCTTTTCACGAACTAAAACATAGTAGCCAATCCAAAACCAGGATTGGCTTTTACGGTTTGTTTTGATACAATTGCCAGTATAGAATATTCATACACAAAATGGTACACAATAGAAAGCCCAGAGAATGCATTCTTGGCTAACCGATCACAGTGCCGAAATGTTTACCCATGATTAATAAAAGCATTCTTTGTTAACCAATCAAAGAGCCGAAATGTTTACCCATGATTAATAAAAGCACTCTTGGCTAACCAATCACAGAACTAAAATGGCTACCCATGACCATTAAAATAATTGTTTGCAAACCAATAACAGTACGGAAACGGCTACCTATGATCAATAAAAGCACTCTTGGCTAACCGATCACAGTACCGAAACAGCTATCCAGAATTTGCAACTTTGAGCGCATATAAAAAAATAAATAAAAGTCAGATTCAACATTTTTTTTCACAAATTGAACCTAGATGTAACCTACTTTTGAACTAGCGAAAAGAATTTTCCCTTCATATGTACTTTAAGCCAGTGATATCAAGTAAAACAAAAAACTTTTGAAACGAAATTTTGAAAAGATAAACTGAGTACATTTGAGGGAGAGCAACTCGTGCGAAGAATATT
Source organism: Zoanthus pulchellus (assembly GCA_027575285.2). Classification (NCBI taxonomy): domain Eukaryota; kingdom Metazoa; phylum Cnidaria; class Anthozoa; order Zoantharia; family Zoanthidae; genus Zoanthus; species Zoanthus pulchellus. The sequence continues at coordinate 8,766 of JAOBRB020337301.1, read as the reverse complement.
CAATGGATTGTAGATCAATAACGGAAAAAAGGGTGCGCATTCATGATTGGTTGAAGGGAGTTATTGTGAAGTTGACCAAGAAGGGTTCTTAGACTGTGATAGAGGGATCCCTCAGCATAGCTGTTAACTATCCCGCATTTGACGGGAGTCTAAAAGATTTTCAACCCTTTTCCCGCATAGCGGCTTGAATCTCCCGCTCATTAAAGATTTTTAGTAACACAAGCGGAATCAACGAAAGTTGTGCAAGGCAAAAATAATTGTTTGTAATTTCACAAAACTGATCTAGTTGATCAAAGCACCGTATAAATTAAACAAATTTTATTGACGAATATTCTGTCTTGTCGCTGTAGCTAGTCTCTGTCTACTTTTGCTTTGGTGGGAAAACTTGTTAATCTGTCTTCAGCCAATCCTGGATAGGCTAGTTTGCCCTAGAGGCTGTGCCTACCCCCCTTGTCTTGAAACAAGCAAAGAGTGTCACAATGAGATATTACTGCGAACATACCATTCAGAACAAAGTCATTTGAGAGGAGAGCTCTCCTTATACGGCTGTATAACCCTTATACAGTCGTAAAAGGAGAGCTCTCTGTTGAATTTGGGCTCAAATATGTTTAGAAGCGGCGTGTTTCGGGCACATTGAGTCACCAGGTAGAAACCATGCGATCCAAAATTGATCACCGCGTTAAATGAAATAACGATATAAAACACCAAGAATAACTTAAAGAATATACTAAAAGTTTTCCTGCCAAACTAAAAGAAAGAAACGGAAAAGAAGTGAAGGTTCATGAATTTAGACAGATGCCGAATGTGAAATCACGAAGGTTAAAACATTTTACGTTACTATGCATGCAAACAAACTAAGGGAGCGCTAATCGGCTTTTGAACAAACGAGTTGCGTTTAATCTTTGCAAAGAAGCTATGCAAGTCGAAGGCAAACTGGTCTATGAAAGTTTAGTACTTGACGTGACAAAGCGGTGATATGATGATAATGTCATCGCATATGAGTTATGCTGGTTGAAGGCAGCCGGACTGAGAGCGATTTGTGCATGACATGATAAGTTGATGGTGTGCAAACATCATTGCAAAAAGTTCGTGGGTAGCGCAAAATGTTTGCAACAGTTAAAGATTAAATCAAAGTCTTCACGTCGTTAAATAATCTCTAAAGTGGTTTAATAATTTATACTCTTGTTTAAAAATAATATAAAATTGCCCCTAATTCTTCTAGTTGCCGGTATTTTGTATAAAAAACTAACGTATTTCAGATCTCTGCGACTTGGAGTGCTTGGTAAAACAAAATACCTTTTGTCTTCAGAGCGATATGAATTGTTCTTGTTCCTGATAAAAGAGACGGTTTCTACTTTATAACTAAAAGTGAGGGTCTGCTTCTTGAATGTGGAATATATTTCCTTTGTTCACCACGTCATAAAGAAGTTGATTGCTTGATCACCGTCACCAAATTATTCTAATTTAATGTCTCACTGCAGAATTGCGCAGAATTGTTGAATTTGATCACTTATGTATGAAAATGCAGTCCGAATTCCAATCTTTAGCAGTCCTGTATATAAACAACAAAAACATATATAGTTAGGTGTTTAAAATAAAATGTGTCCATTGAGTTGACAACAGACGAACTATAAACCGTTTCTCAAGTGCTACTTGGATATGAGGGGATGCATTTGATAAGAATCATGTCTAAGCTAAGCTTAAAGGTGAGGTAGATTAGGGATTCGAGTAAATATGGTGCTTACTATTTATACAAAAACTCCGGAAAACCAGGGTGGAAAGATAAATGGTAAGCAGTTTAGTAATAAATTTGTGAATTATACACCGTATAAAAGAAAGAATACTTACTGAGGTTTGGACGTTAGTCCTTCGTCGGAAACATCAGTAAGTATTCTTTCTTTTATACGGTGTATATAATTCACATATTTATTACTAAACTGTTTCTTTAGAAACAATGACGCAGCTCAAACTAGTTTACCGCTACTTAGTTTCCTCTAAATGGTAAGCAGTTTTGTCGTTTGACCAAAAGGAAAAATTCCACCAAAAACGAGATTCTTTAAAACTTGTCCTGAAATTCCAGTCAGAATTGACAAACGGAACTTTCCGTTTTGGTTTCGTTTCATTTAACAGTAGACAATGCCTGGCAGCTTCACGGTCATTCTCATGCAAATTTCAAAAATGGAACATTCCACGTGATGACGTTCCATTTCCCCACCTTGAGTCCACTTTGGGCTGTCCCAAAATTTAAATCTAAATGGTAAACAGCCATAATCTTGGGAGTAAATACAACTTTTCCCAGTCTAAATTGTAATTTGAGTATTTCTTTGAAAAATTAATTTGCGCAGTAGGTGTGGAAGAAAAACGTGTTAATAAATTCTGTGTAAACTGTCTTTTGTTTCAGCTTACAGTGTTCCACTTGCGAACCATTCAGTAGTCTACGTGCATAAATATTTTACAACTCTGAGAATTTGTTTTGATTACCATCTTTTAATATTTTAAAATGTTTAAAACAGCCATAATCTTGATAAATTGTATTTATGCAAAAAAACCCACTCATCAGTATTAAAATAGATTTCATTTTTTTTAAATTCTACAGTTGAAGAGGCAAACGTTCTTAAACGTAGAAAAAGCAATAAGTGAAAAAACTCTTTTACATCGAATAAATAATAGTCAGAAAAAATTGGTATATATGCCCTGAGCGGGAATCGAACCCACGTCTCTCTGTATTCTAGTCAGGAGAGCTAACAACTACACCATCAGGGGCCAACACGCTGGCAACGTAGCTGTTTAATTAGGTACCCATTAAAGATAAGCATTTTTGAATTGAAGTTGGTAGGATTTTTAACTTGCAAACACAATCTCCCGATTTCTAACTCCAGTAAACTATGGTCGGTATATAGAAGTGCCCTTTTTCCCTCGGGACCTTTTTATCTTATGGAAGATCATAAGACCCTCGTTCGCTGAACACAAAAGAATCTGAAGGGACAGGGAAAAACCAGGTTCGTACTGAAAGGATATAGCTGGAGCCTCATTCGCTGAACACAAAAGAATCTGAAGGGCAGGGGAAAACCAGGTTCGTACTGAAAGGACATAGCTGGAGCCTCATTCGCTGAACGCTAAAAAATCTGAAGGGACTTGGCTGGTACATAACTAGGGTACTTAAGATCTAGCATTACCGGATTTAAAGGTTCCTTCCAACATGCTTTGCAGAGAGTCCTGTAGATCGATTTGAGACACCACTGTAGCGCAAGTGTGGGTGGTTGAACCTTAAACGAAGTAGTATACAAGTTACTAAATTACCTAGCAAATAGGTATCTCAATGGCGAGTTACATTTAGCCCGCAATTACAGCAGTAACTGCCTTTTTATAAAAAAGGTTCAAAATTTTCAAGGAAAAAAAACTTGTTAATCCCAATTTTACAAATAAAATCCTTCCTAGAAAGGAAAACAAATCCATGCGTTAAAAGTGTATTCCGGAATAGGGTTAACTAGTTTTTAAAAATCTGAGCCCAGAACTATGTCAACAATGTTTGGACAAAGTATTACTTTTTGTAATTGCTGCAATGCAATCACGGTGAGCAAACACCAACATAATCAATCATAACTGAAAATAATATAAAAGAGAAGACGAAATCTCAAATTCTTTAATTTTACCACAATGCGTTCTATTTAACTAGAGTGCACTGCGCTAGTGTACAAGCTCACTGAGTCACAAACAACACTATAGGGTATCACATCTGGTAGCTGTCCTCCTTCGCGTAGATTCCAGCAAGAAAGGTAAGTATTTAAAGGCTGCTCCGGTTTACCTGGAAAACTATGAAAATTAGTGAGACGTGTTCGAATGGAGACTTCTAGACATAAAATTCTAACTGTACATGTCATTAATATTAGATTGGATGCTACCACAACTTACAGTTAGAGTCGTGAATGGGTGAAAGCACAAAACCAGAGAGTTCTATTTGCACACGAACTGTATCCTAGAAAATACAAACTCAAAATGTATAAGCAACTAACATAAACAGTAACTTAAAAAATACGTTTTGAGACCAATATTTGTATTTAACCAAAAATGCATGGAGGAACAGGCATACCTTAAGTATAAAAACCAAAAACGTGAGTTCGATCACCGACTCTTTCATGTTTTATCGAGAGAGTCTTTTTCAACAGACAGTTTATACAGACAAGTATAATTTCCCAGTCCTAATTCTCGAAGGCTGTATCCACGAGAAGCTGCATATGAAGGAGTTTAAAGGTTAAGTTTTTATTCAATTACAAGTGGTTTAACTCTTTTCTCTTTTATAAATTTTAGACGCTCCAGTTCACTAGCATTCATTACTCTTGCCCCATCATATTTCCCGCAAATCAATTTTTGCAATTTTCTGTGTATAGTTGTCGTATTCAATACCTACTAGTTAGGTTATACCTCAACATAGCCTTTGTTTTTGCAAAGATTTTTTTGCTATTCTTTACAACAGATTGCAGCTATTAAACAATTAGACTTCGCGGACGAATGGACAACGAGTCAATAACGCATGAGGCGGCAGCCCGAATAGGCTCTTCAAACTCGAAGTCGATGAGGACGAGAGGTCGAATTTTTTTAATGTAAGTCTGCTAATTGGTCAAAAAAATGTAAAAACTAAATTATCGATGAAATTTTCTAACATTGTAGCAAAAACGGAATTCATTACTATTCTGATCCGCCATCTTTTCTCCACTAGTAGGCTATCTAAACCTTTTCACTCCCAGTTGAATTATCAAGTTTTCCCAACTTGAAACCATACTTTTCATTGAGCAAATTTGAGAGAATTTCACTTTTAATCTTTAATTGTCAGCTTTGTTTGATCAATTCTCATTTTCTCATTACCAAATGTGTTACTCTGTATCTATTATGTAAGGAGATTTTGAGTGTTGATAACTGATGGGGAGTGAAAGGGTTAAACAGACATGTAGTATACAGTAGCCAATCAAAGTGTAGAATGTGTGTCAGACCGTTAATGTAATTTACGCATCACGATTCCCTTCACAAAATTTCATTACTCACTATATGTTCCACTCTAATTGGCATTGCGTTATCCTCTCGTTCTTTTCTATAATAAGTTTTATCTTCAGTTTTAGATAAGATACTTGAAAGGTTCTATCTAGGGTATTTGAGGGGTAGAAGCTTTTCCCCCAAAATGCCCAGTTTCCCCCCCAAAAAATATTTTTATCATTACAGTATATAAGTAACTATATCGGAAAAATCATCCAGATGCGACGAGGTCAGTGCACATGAAGTAAGTAATCCCTGTCTAGGACACTATATACTACAAGTCAACGAGTATGTATAAATAGTGGAATTAGACGTATCCGGTGAATCTTCTGTTCACCTTGGCAAATGTCGGAGCTAAGTGTAACATTGTCAGAACTTGATCACGACTAAATAATAAAATAAAATACCACTGTAACATTTCTCAAAATTGTGTCTCAAAATGCACCAGATTGCATCTCAGCGCATACTCATTTCAAAACATTTGCGGGGGAGCATGCCCCCGAACCCTCCTAGGAAGGTCCTGGCCTTCGGCCACTCGGGCTTTCTCTCCCAAACGATAAATCCTAGATAGAACACTGACTTGAGGGATAAAAGAGCACTATTTCTTCAGTTGTGAAACAAACAAGAAACTTGATTGTGCAAATGTAATCTTTACACATTTACAAAAATGAAAACGTGTCATGCCCCACAAGTAGGAAAAAGTATGTGACCCACAGAGTTGTCTGACGAAATTAAAATGAGCTAAAAACATGGAAACTCTAATCAAGTATACGTTCATTTTTGTGTGAAGTTAAGACACAAGTTCTAAGATTTTCTGTAATTCATGATTCTATCAATCGACAAAATCGTTTTCAAGATTCACTCCTAAACATTATTAACGAAGAATACCTTAGGCTGTGGAGCGGTTGGATGGCTGACAGACATAATTACCAGACCTAACAACAAAATTGAAAAATATAAATAATTTTACTTAAGACTAGTTATACTCATTTTACTCAATTCCAGCCACCTTAGGAATTTAAACATTGTATTAGCACACATAAAATTTGTTTACCGCAAGCAGCAAGACAAGCTTTTTCACCTTTTCAGCGATCAATCACACACTTCCTGCAACAGTCATTGAGAACATGAACCATGCTATGCCGCTAAAAAGGCTGAAACAGCTGTCCATGGCTACTAGCAGTCAGACTGGCTCAATATTTTTTTATGATAATCTAAAGGCTAAAGCCCACAACTCTCGTGGCCATAATACGAAATAAACACGTCACGTGTGAATTATTTCTTTTAGAACATTCGAGTGCTCAGAGCAGGAGAAAAAATGTTTTAGCATGCTGATTAAGTGAAGAATTAAAGTTAGCTACTAGCACGTTTGTGCTATCTATACTTGAGTTCATCTTTATATCCACATCCCACAAGTATTGCCATCGCTTCTGTTCCTTTTCGGAACCTGAGCCTGTTTGGTAGCTATGTCAGGCTGATTAGAAACTAACGATGGCAGCAAGCCGGCCGCTCAGGAATAAGCCTTAACGTTTTACTACATGGCTGCTAGAAATCAGACTCACAATTTAAAGGAAGCCCTATACCAATTGAACGTGTCCATAGTGCTCAATATAGTAATTTTAGTTAGCTACTAGCACGTTTGTGCTATGACAAGAAAGAAGACTTCACTTTCAAGATAGTAAACCTCCCCTAACTTGACAGCAACATCCCAAGAAATCCGACGTACGGAGTATTCATATCTCAACTGGTGAGATATACTAGAATTTGCAGTGAAAAGAGTGACTTTGTAGCACGAAATAACACTTACTGGCCAAGCTAGAGAAGCAAGGATTTAAGAGGAAGATAACAAGACCTTCATGAAGTTCTACAACACGTTACTATGAAGAGGTAAGGAAATACGGAGAATTGGTCAAGGAACGTAGAGAGCCTTGAATTGTTCAACAGAAGTTATTCGGTTGTTTCCTTTTCTTTTAAATGTTTCTTTTAAATGCTTTACTTAAATATGTCGCGAATACTGGTTTTAACGGATTATCTATTGGTTTTCCTTACTTTACTAACGGCGTTGTTGAGTTACTGTGCTCACTTAGTGGGTGGCTCCACCTAAATTGTTCTTCAATTCCTACATGATGTAATGAAGCCGAAACCAATTGTAGAATTGCACACAAGCAATCAGTTGAGAATCCTGCTGATGATCAACTGTAGCTCTTTTGTTTTTTTTCAGCAGCATTATAGTTATCTCTGTTCAGATACCTATCTATACTTCAGTTCGCAATATGTTTATTTGCTATAAGTCCAGTGCTAAGGATATCCACATTGTCATCAAGCACCTCCTGTGATCATTTAGCCAGCAAACAAGACGTTTGTATATTCAATACAAGTCCAGTTAGAGGATGTCCCAATTATCATCAAACGCGCATCCTCCTGAGGTCATTGAGCTAGCGCACATAAAATACTTTACCATAAGTCCAGTAACAAGAGTATCATCTTGGGGAGAACTTTGTAGTACAGTATTAATACACTAAAAGCACTTCTTGTAGGCGCAGTGACTGGGGAATCAATATCTTCAAACAATAATCTCTTGTGGGAGAACATTGAATTTTTAACGTTTTGACGTCAGTTTAAAATGCAAATTGTTTATACGGGGTAAAATTAATCCACATATAAGACTGATTCTGTAGAAACTCCGACATAGCATTCCATTTTTGAGAAAACATTGTATCATCAACACAAGCGGTGCACTTACCACAAGTCCCATCACCAGTTAAGTACATAGGAACCCACATCCTCATAAAACATGCGTCTCTTGGGGCCGCTCCAGGAAGAGGTACACTGTACCTGTTGTAGACAACAGCCGCCTCGGGAAGCAAACCTGAAGAATAGTTACTGGCAAGTTAACCAACCAACTATGGAACCTTAACATGCATAAAAAAGAACATAACTTTTAACAACTCACTGTCAAATGTCTGTAAAGTTTTTTCGTTGCGAAAAATTTGGTCCAGCTGTAAAAAAAAATATAGTCAATCTTTTATTGAGATAATAACTAGCAGTAAACAAGTGTGAGCTGCGCCGGTGTTTCTAAAGAAACGATTGTGACGAATATGTAAATTTTACAACGTGTAAAAAGAGAATACTCTCTTTAAATACTTCATTTATGTTTATACGGGGTAATATTTTTTCATATTTATCACAATTGGCACTTGTATCGAGGCATAGTTCGCCTCGCGGTGTAAACGGCGTCTTTGTAGGAACTCTCAAGTAATAAGGAGTAAAAGAAAAGTATAGTGAGGTTGTGTAGGTACAGGGCATCACTTCAAAAATTTTTTTTAAAGCTACAGGAAATAAGTATCTTTTAATCAAAAAGGGTGGTAAAATATAATTCATATTTAAACTTGAAAATTAAAATTAAGAAATAAGAGCTTTTTTCCTATATAACAGTTGTATGCGAATACAAAGTTTGAATACCATACAAAAACAAAGGATAAATGTATAAATAATAAAGAGAGAAGTACTTAGAAGTGCTAAAGAGGAAGATCTGATAACATATATTATAATATAGCTACGATACAACGCGCGCTCTTATTGGTTCAAATCTATGCTTTATTACACCGTTAAAGTCATGGTTTTCGCTCGCTTGTTTTGTCGATTGTTTTGCTATATCATGAAAGCATTAGAGCACAACTTTCTATGACTTTTGGGCGAAATAGAGCATTTGTGATGTTGGGAGAGACACTCGAAACG
>JAOBRB020337192.1:0-10753 GCA_027575285.2 Zoanthus pulchellus | reverse complement strand
AAGAACAAGAACAAGAACAAGAACAAGAACAAGAACAAGAACAAGAACAAGAACAAGAACAAGAACAAGAACAAGAAGAAGAGCAAGAAGAACAAGAAGAAGACTAACGAAGAAGAACAAGAACAAGAACAAGAAGAAGACTAACGAAGAAGAACAAGAACAAGAAGAAGACTAACGAAGAAGAAGAAGAACAAGAACAACAAGAACAACAAGAAGAACACTGAAGAACAAGAACAAGAAAGGAAAATAATTATAACTATAAACTTTATTTAAGTGTCAGAATAAAATACCATTTGCTACCACTAAATAGGGACACCAAATAATAAAGAACGAGATAACTTATGTTCATGTACTAAATAAATTGTCATGCTTGCAAGAAAGCAAAATTACTGCTATGCTTATAAGTAGCAATAAACAATGATTAAGTAATGATTTTTTAAAAAAAAAACATTATTTAAAAAATAAACAAAAACTATCTCATAGAATTCCCTACACGACAGTAATTATTACCATAATATACAATTTATTTGAGTTACAATTAATCTAAATGTACCATATAACTAGAAATATCGATGCGAGTCCAGATAAGCTAGAATTGAATATAAAAAGATAATATATTGTATTCTAAGACCACGCGGCTATTTGTCAAATCTAACTCTAGAATTTAAATTTAAAAAAGTGAAAAACGTCACCTTGGTTTCTGCCTCTCGTTCCTCGAGAAGCACTTTATGTTGTTGTATTTCATCTCTGACTTTCCGGTATTCCTCTAAAGATACGGTTTCTTTTTGTAGTTTGTCATAGACCTGTTGCAACTCGGAATATTCTGTGTTTGCATTTGATAGCGAGCTCTCAAGATCCTCAGTTTGCTGTAATAGGGTATCCAGTTGACTTTCAATCGTCGCTATGGTAACACGGCTTTGCACATCGCACGGCTGAATCACTTGATTTCTTTCCTTCAATTTCTTCGCAACCATTTCTAGTTCATTGCTAAGCTCATTTTCCTTTTGCAGAAGATTCTCATTAAGTTGCTCGAGTTTTTTCTTTTCGCTACTTTCGAACTCAAACTTCTCACTCACGGACTTTGAATATAGCTCAAGTGCTTTTTCTTTCTCCTGCAAGATTTCAACACTTTCTTGCAGGTCTTCAAGGGCTTGTTCACGTTCTTCAAGCAAAATTTTTGTAGTGTTGTATTTCTCCTGAACGGTACGGCATGAGCTATCAGTTTCTTCGAGTTTGACTTTTGTGTCTTGCAGCGTTTTGTTTAATTCTATCATTTGTTCTTCTAGCTGTATGATTGAGTCATCTTTTGTCGCCAAATCCTTTTTGAGAGACTCGGTCAAATGCTCGAGGTCAGGAACTTTTCTATCTAGTTTCTCCTTGGTCGAGACAATCTCCATTAACTTTCCTTTCAGGATTCCATTCTCCTGAACGACAGCTCGGAAATTTTCAACCATGGTTGGCATTGTGCTAAGTAAACTGTTTTCAGGGACAACTTTTTTTCCATCGATCGAGTCAATGAGGAAAGAGCTGCCTTCGGAGATGGTCGAACTAGGACTCTCCGGACCAAGACTGCAAAGATCTGAAGAAGAATTTAAACTCTCACCTAAAGCTGAGTCTGGTGAAATACTCAAACTACATTCACGAGTGCTGTATTTTCGCATGTCATCTATTGATCGCGAGGCATTCAAAATTTCTTGACAGAATTTGTCCTTTTCTTTTAGTGCAGTTTCCAATTCCATATCCTTCTCTTTAAATTTCTCTTTCCATAGTTGAACGTCTGCTTTAAGATTAATGTTTTGGCTTTTCACTATCTCGTACGCTTCGTTTGCCTCCGAACAAGCGGATTTTAAATTAAAAATCCTTTCGCCATGTTTCTTGTTTTCTTTTTCCATCTTTTCGAGCTTCATTTTAAGTTGGTCGAGCGACTTCATGTTTGTCATTCTTAGTTTTTCTTCTTGACGAAGACTTTCCTCTTTCTCATCCAATGCTTCCTGCAGCTGCAAAGTTTTTCTGTTAAGCTTTCTGATTGATTCGTCTTTCTTTGTAAGCTCGCTCTGTTTAGTCACTAAATCGCTTTCCGCTTGCGATAGCATTTTGCTGCTAATGTTTAATTCAGCAGTAACCTTTTTATTTTCTCTTTCGAAAAACAGGTTTTCTGTCTCTTGTTTTTCTATTCTGTCTTTAAGAGCTTTTTCCGACTCCATCATTTTTCTGAAGTCGTTCAACAGTTCTTTCTGCTCTTGGTTTTCTTTGGTCCGCTTTTCAAGTTGCTCTTCTAACAACTTCGCGTGTTCCCGAAACTTTAAACAATCACTCTCTAGTTGCTTGAAGTTGGCCTTTTCTGTTTAAGCAAAAAAAAACATATGTTAGAAATTAAAAAATGATGGCTCCCAACAGCCAAAACATGTATTGAGAACTTGTACCAGAGTAAGACGTTTGAAGACTACAACTAGATTCCAAGGAAATCATGAAAGAAATCATCTAAAGCTTTCTAAAGAAGTTGAAGGGCATCAAGATACTGGTCAACATTTTGCACGAATAAACAAACAATAGTAAATTGACTGAAAGCAGCCAAGAAAATAACCGAAATCCTATGCGTCTATTCTATTGTTTTATTAGAATTGAACTGAGTATGAAAAGTTTTATCATAATCCGCATTGTTCTAAGCTTTTTTCAGTATCGACATCTTTCAAGTATTTATTTATCTAATCAAATTTAAGTGTTAAGGTCGAAACTGAAGTGACTCATTCATCTCCAAAAGAGACAGCTTTTAGTTCTGGTTAAAAATCACGCGCTTTTCACTGACGCGCAAATATTAATTACAATTTTTGATGGATATTTCAATCGACATTTTTTGAAACCCAATACCGCGTTTCTCTTTAGTCTTCCCAAGGGATATTCAGAGACAGCGCGTGGTTCATTAAAAAGATACCGTCAATGGGACTATATACTCTTGCTTGTACAATGCATTGTAAATGATAACACTTAAACTATATTTGTGTCCGAAACATCACATAAACATTCTTTCATTTTTAAAATACTGTATAAACTATATCTATTTGTAAAACTGTTTCTTTGACTTTATTTGTGTTGTCTGTTGAAGAAATTATATTGAAAAGAAACAAAACGAAGAGATTTGACATTTGTATAAATATTGTTTCAAAAACAAAACAATTATCTCTTTTGCTGGTTTATATTTCGTGTAGACTAGAGGACACAACATTTTGCACCAATCAAAAGATATAGCATACCCCAAACTTATTTCGGACAATCACAAACCTTGTTCAATTTTGTGTTCTCTCCACAAAGTAATACCCGTTTGTCTGACAATAAAAATGTTAATATAGAAAAAATGTTTCAGATGAAGAACCTGGCGAAATTTCTGTGACCATCACTGTAAGCTGCGTAACAAGCGTAAATCCGGATTTTACTCAAAGAACGCAAACAACGCTTTTAACCATTTTAGGAGGAAAATTTTTGTCGAGTTTGAATAATTTTTAGCGTCAAACTAAGCTTCCACTATAAAAGTTAACGTTAAAAAACAACGACGTTTCGACCGTTCGACGGTCATTTTCAAGTTGAAAAGTACAAATTTTGTATGCGCTTAAATATACAATCGATTCCTAACAAAAAATCTCAGAACATTTTACGTTTCTAAATCTAAATCTCAATTCTAGTACGAATTACATTTAATTTCATTTTGTGTAATATAATGATAAACTTCTGAAACAAACTTTTAATTAACTTTTATCATTTAAAAAGATAGTTTTCTACAAAAACGGAAGATAACGTTTGGCGGGAGTATGATAACGGAACTGATATAGTGTCTTGGAAATTCAAAGCATTCAAAACTTGATAATCCGACCTGTTTTCAAATGAATCTGAAGCAAAAAGCAAACTTAAAGATAGATATCAAAGAATTAGTTTGCTAAGTGTAACAAATTTTAATACAACTAACATGAAGCGGGAAAACACTTGACCTTTGAATCATTAGCGTTGCTAGGCAATGTCCACAAGTAAACTGATCAAACTGACGACAAAAGTGCTGAAAAATCAAGCTCAAAGCAAAATTAAATGATTTATGTAAATACTATGAATATCAGTTCTGACACTTTCATATCAATGTTTTCCTTTTAGTAAATTGTATGATTTAAATTGAAGCGAGATATCATTTGAGGTCTGTTATCAAACCGCGAAGATCCTGGCAATATTACAACTTATCAGTTATGTAAGTTTTTTATATGTCTCTGTCAAGTGCAAACTTTCTTCATGCTACATCAAAGGACTTACAGATTCGGACGCTTTTTCACACTGTCTGCTCTATGTCACACGAATATTGCCACCGTTAGGTTTTTCACGAAAATAGCAAAACATTTGTGCCCCACTGTATAATGCAAAAGAGTTTTGAAGAGCTAAAGATTCAGCGATTATAAATCTGTCAATTAACAAAATAGCGTACATTTTCTTGTATTGAGTTTCGCCTTCAAGGTATTTTGATTATGATGTCGCGTTATGGCAAGAAAGTGGTAAATTTTTTTAAAAAACTTTTCTAATATTGTTGATTGGTTGCTCAAAGTCCTAACGTGAACTGATATAAAATAGTTGAGATAATGAAACAGTTTAAATCATGACTTTAACTAGGGTTCTGATATGCGTTAAACCGGCCTCAAGCAAATGCAACGTAATAATATTAATTTTCACAATCCAGCATGGTTTTAAATGCGAAATTTAAATATAAGTCAGACAATTAAAAGTGGACGCGTAGCGGATTAATAGATGAAAAAGGCAAGATTTACTAGTAATAATAGAGATTTAAAATTGTTAAATAGTTAGAAGGCCTCCTAACAAGTTTTAGGAAAGGCATCTCGGACTACTTTCATTTCAAATGAATTTGTATCAATTTCATCTTTCTTTTCTCATACCACGGTCATACCAACTTGACTTGAAAATAAAATATAGTGTTTTTTTTGTTGATCAAACTACAAATATGCAATGTGTATAAACATTCAAACAACGAGCGGTTTCTTTTGTAAACGCTATTGAAGGAAAAGGGTTAACAGATTAATTAGTCTTTGAAGTAAGAATTTTGTAAATCATATACATGCCAAGGCTTCCGCAAATCGCGGGAGACTAGATTCTGATACTCGACTTCAAAAATGAATAGCGTGAACAAGATTCTATCTCACCATGCATATGAAAAAATTACTCATCTATGGAGTGAATGGAACATGAGAAAAATAAAATGAAAAACTGGAAAACTACGTTGTAATTAATAAATATACTCGTAGACGTAGGATCTTCGAGCGGGAATCAAACCCACGTCTCGTAGTTGTAGGAGTGTATTTATTCTTTATTCCATTGAACAACATACATTGATATATACGTAATTAATTTGTCAGTGAACCAATATTAGTAGCAGCTCGGATCGAGCCAGAAACTTCAACGATAGAGAGCTGTTTCGTCCTTTTTGGGACTTGTCAGTACGGTGTAGAAAGCTATAGTAAATAAATAGAGTGAGAAAAGAGAGAAACCGATCGTGAGTTAGCCAGACAGCGCCGTGAGGGCGGCAAAACCAGTGTGCTTTTCCTTGCGAGCCCGAGACATTTTGACCTTTTAAGTTGTGAAACCACGAGACCGCGAGACGCATGTAAGTATACCAAAAAAACGAGACTGCGAGACTGAAATTCTACTAAAATTTTGCGAGACTCGAACTTAGGGATCATTCACCACTCCCTGCCTGGGACAGCTGTTTCAACCTTGCTAATAGCAAAAGTAGCTAGTCCGCTCAGGTGCAACCTAGCGTTCTACTATAGGACTGAAACAGCTCTCCATGCACGGCTGCTAGCATTCGGCCTTAGTTCCTCTGACCTGTGAGGGCATAGTGCTCAATTAATGGTTTTGTCATTACAAGTATACACATGCTCAAAACAGTTATATTTCGTTCAAAGCGTAAATCATTTTACTTGAATACAAGCTACTACATATGTGGGCCTACGCGTACGACACAGTTGGAAGATCTTCCGACCAAAAAGTCCCAGTTTCGAACCCTGGTAAAAGATCCAGCGTGTCACAGCTGGTAACTAACTTGCGATGGATTAATGTCCCGTCCAAGAGGAGTCAGAATATAGCTTAGGCACCGGAAAATTTCTTCACGACGAAGGTTACTTCTCCGAGAGTAGATTGGATCAAGAAAGGCGTTTTTGGCGCTTGAAGCAGCGCGCGCTACCACGACGGACGCACTCAGGGCCGTAAAAAAGGCGCGAAAACAAACTTTGAAGAGACTCAGTCCTAAACTAAATGATCGAAAAACTGGTTACACGTACAGCAAGAACCTAGTCGAGCAAAAGTCAATGTTAAAGTATTGTAAGCTAACAATTTACTTTCTATAAAGATTAATTTTAATTTTTCGGTGCTTGAAAATATAACTTTGATGAAAAAACTACGCAGTTCTGACAGATCAACACAAAAAGCAGCTTATATACCTCCGTGAGGATCAGCACGACCGCATGACGTGTTCAGGCTCACGACATTTGCTGACAGTTTAGTTGTGGTTTCCGTGATAACAAGAACGTCTTCAAAGACTAGCGTCAGATATAATTCGTGGGGATATGCTTGAAAAACGAAGACCGAAGACACAAGAAGAACGAAGACCAAAACGTATAGAACTATTATTGAACTGCTTGCAAATCCAAGGAAATTTTAGTTAACTAAGATCTTTAATTCTGTGTAGATTCATCTATCCAGGAATATGATAATAAAATAGTTCTGAACTTATATACACTAGATAAATTTTGAGAAAGTTTTTCATGAGCTTTCAAACTCGACTAGTCAAGTCACCAAAGACTCAGCAGAATTTGAAAGCTCATGAAAAACTTTCTCAAAATGTATGCAATGTATTTAAGTTCAGGACTATTTTATTATGAACTAAGATCTTTGGTTAAAATCAAAATAACAAAGATAACATTACAATTTAACAATGATTGGTCCTTGGATGAGCGTGTTGCAAAGGCCCGATATTACAGTATAGAAACCCCGCACCTAAGAATTTACATTTTCAGGAGTTACTGAGTCTAAACAGGTTTTTATATAAATGGTAGTTAACAGAATTTTTGGTTCTTTAACCCTTTCAATGCCAGATTTAATTTTAAATTCTCCTAACTTGTTCCTATACAAACTATTGAACAAGTTTGAGAGAATTTTACTGTTAATCTTTTGTAGTTTGCTTTGCTTGATCAAATCTCAGTTTCTCATTGCCAAATGTTTTATTTTGTATGTGTTATGTTATGAGAAGTTGGGTGTTGATAACCGACTGGGACTTAAAGGGTTAAATGGGTTCTATCCTGGAGAAAAAAAAAATTAAAAAACAGCTGCATAGAAGTTGGTCATTAGCCTATACTTTTTGTTTCCTTCATAATGGTGTGCTGATCTTCATATTGCTTCGTATGTTTTGTAAGTCTGCATATCTTGCACTCGATTTTCTTTAAAAACAGTTTTACAGCAATGGCAATCTGCTATTTTTCTTCAAAAATGATTCTTGCAATGCAGCTGTAATGTACTAGTATGATTTTAGAAAATAAGAACCTGGTTTAAATTTCTTAGACTGAATAGGTTCTTGTTTATCGGGGGTATACACGATCAAATTTAGGCTAGCAGGTTCTTAATTTCCAGGTTGTTAGTTGTGGGTTTTAACTGTAAATAATTTTCAGTAAATGCAGATGACAACATATTGTAACTATGAGATTGAGTCAAACGTTGTGGACTTAACTTCTAGATTTTAAACTCGAGCTTTTAAATAAGTTGAACCGCTGCATTTTTTACAGTTTTAAAACATAAATACTATATGCATTAGAGTCGCTGTCTCCCGGATCACAAAAATAAAAAACCTGCCAGTCATAATGAATGAATATTTTTAAATACATCACTGGTCAATTAGTTCACTCGATGTATTTTTTTTCGGTATTTCGTTTTTCAGCTCCTCGACTTCGTATTTTTCATTTCAAAATCACTCCATGCGCCACTTGGTTCGTAAAAGATTAGCCATAATACTTTAATTTTCACAACAATTTTGAGTTGCAAAGATTTTTCTTTATATTAATTTAATACTCACCCAACTTTGTCGCTGCCATTTCCTTTTGAGTCCTTGCAATGATGGCTTTTAGACGATCCACTTCTCTTTCTTGCCACAGTTTTGCTCTATAAACTTTCTTAAAAGCTTCTTCTTTTTCCATTAGCTTTTTTGATTGGTTGTCAAGGTGTGTCTGTTGGTACCTCATCCTTTCTTCACGATCTGTCAATTCCTGTTTAATCGTTCTAAGCTGTCTTTCAAGATCTTCTATCTTTGATTGCATTTCTTTGATAAGAGAATCAGTATTAATTGTTTCTTTGAGTGAATCTTCCTGTGTTTGAGACGGATTGTCTGAGTTTTTATTCTCTTTTAGTTTCTGAGAAATTTCGCATAAACTTTCTTTCATTTCTGTTCTATCCAGCTCAATGTTTTTGTTTAAGCTTTCAGTCAACTTAAATTCTGGAGAGTTTCCATTGTTTTCCAGATAAATTGCTTGTAATGGCTCCATTTTTTTTGCTTTCTGAATTTTGAAACTTTCAATTTCCTGCAAAAGTTTTTGAATTACGAAATCTTTTTCAACAATTTCCTTCACTCTTTTGTCAAGATTTAGCTCCTGGATATCAAGTTTTGTTTTAAGGATCTGATTTTCATGCTCCAGCCTGCTCAAATGGAACGGTTTTGGCTGATCTTTTCCATTTTCCTGAGTAGAAGGTGGAGTATTTTTACTATGTTCAAGTATAATTTCTAAATCCCTCTTGAGACTACAAATAAGTGAGTTTTTCTTAGCAATTTCAATTTCTTGATTTCGGCATTTTTGTATCAGGGAATCTTTTTCTCCCTGAATGGATTTCACACACCCTTGAGTATCCATCTTAATTTCGGAAGCATTTTGTATTTCTATCAGGTTGTTGTTTTCGTCGAGATCTTCTTGTTTTGATGCAACCTCCATTAAAAAATTTTCTTGCTCTTCAATTTTTTCTTCGAGATCTTTGTTGTTGTTATCTGAAGGTAACTCTTCGTTTTGCGTTATTAATGGTAAACTTTCATCTTTGTTTGTAACTTTTAAATCATTCATTTCTTCTTGCACTGAATCTGTTTCACCTATTTGTTTGGACTTCATTTCTTCATCATTCTTGTCGTCATGACAACATACAGCAGAGTCGACAAAATCAATTCCAATCGATTGAACCGCAGGAAAAAACATTTCTTTGACAACCACCAATGTTTTCTGGTCGACTCCATTTTTGGTTTTTATCTTTGAATCTTTGGAACTTGGAATTACTTCTGTTTTTGCCTCGTTGCCATTTTCGTTGACATTGTCAAAAGAGTCCGCCATGTGTTTCATTTCCATACCGGCAAAGTTTCCAGAAATATTTTTCGATGAGAGCTGTGTTTGATCTATAAAATAATTTTCTTTAGGAGAAGTTGTTAAATTGTAGTTGAGTTCCTTTCTGACACTTTCTAGTTCGAGATGAAGAGCGTTATTCTCTACAAGAACAGTCGCTAACTGTGTTTCAAACTCTGAGAGTTCTTTGTCCTTCTGATACAGCTCATTATTAAGAAACTCGTTCTGTTCTGCTTTTGTGTTGTGAGCATTTTCCAGGGTAAAAATATTTTCTTGCGCTTTAGTTAAGTCATCAACCAACGCCATATTTTCATCTAGTACCATTGCTATTTGTTGTTTTAATTTGTCAAGGATTTCTCTGTCGGTGTCTTGAAGTTTGGATTCTAAGTTTTGGATGGTTTCCTGTATCTCTAGTCGTTGCTCTTGCCCTTCACTGCGAACACTGCTTATTTTCCTCAAGTTTTCTTCACCTGGGAGACATTCGTTGCTTTCCTTAGTTGTGTCTGGACTTCTGGTATCTGTGAAACGATAAAAAAAAGAATCAAGCCATACAAAAGCTTTGTTTATATAAGAATTAGAACATTTTCCCAAGGCGCATTGCTTTTCATTTTTTGTTCTTGAATTGGTTTTATTTCTGTAAGTAGACTAAAAGTATTGAAGTAAATAAAAAGACAAAGCGCTTGATTTGGGAACTTATAGACCTTACAATGTAAAACGGTGCTTCTGTGTTTTAATTGTGCACATTGGGAATATAGATTTCAGAAGACTATGAATGCGTGAACAGGAAATCTTCTCAGAATTAACTTTCGTACCTAGAATAGATATTAAGCCAAAGAAATCAAAACCACAACGAACCCCACACAAAAAATAACCAAACTTGTGAACACTTTGAACAATCGTCGCTCGCTTTCCCCTTGTAACTATATATAGAGCCTACAATAAAGTATTTCTATGCCAATTTAAACAAATTTTGGATGAATGTAAGCGCACTTTCTATACAATTTTAAAATACCGCCATTTTGACGCCTGCCATTTTGTTTCCCTTGAGAACAAGTACATGCTTTTGCTCTTTAAAATAGTATTTATTAAAAATAAAAATGGAAAAGTTATTGGGGCGGCTAAAGCCTTCCAGCTAACCCCGCTGCGCGATTCCTAGGCCTGTTGTGATAACCTACTACTACCCCTCCCGGGGTGGGAAATGAGTACCAGCGTCTGCTGGGAGCTAAACTGCGATGGATTAGTGTCCCGTCCAGGGGAAGTCAAAGGCTCTCATCCGCTTAACACTACAGAAACCGGAGATAAGCGCCGGCCCCATGGGCCACTAGACTCGAAAGGATTTAGCT
>JAOBRB020337082.1:0-10754 GCA_027575285.2 Zoanthus pulchellus | reverse complement strand
TCTGAAGTAGCAAAATGTTCTCGCTGCGCTCGGGCTAAAATGAGCCTGAGTCGGGCCCAAAACATATTTACGCCCGCAAACATCAACTATATTTAATATTTTGACCGTTGTGTTTTAACTAATACTCCTGGTATTTCCTTTTCGAGGTCAAATTGGAAAAAATGCCTGGCCCATTTAAAAAAGCGTTGCAAGAATACAATACTCAAGTTGTGGACGTGTTCGGTTTGTATCTCAGAACGTTAGGAACCAAGATAAAAGCAGAACATGGAGAAGAAAAGCAGCTTCCTCTTTCTGGAGTTGGTAAGTGTTAGAAAATAAGAGAAACAACTTCTTTCTTTATAGTATTGTTAAGAAACAAGAAATAAGAGAAAAAAGTTCCTCTATGTAGAGTTGGTAAGAGTCAGGAAAAGATAGAAACAACAACTTCTTTTGTAAAAGTTTGGAAGTTGGAAAACTATCGTTACAGATTACTTAAAACTAAAAAGAACTATGATAAATGGGTTGCCAATAGTTACATTCTGCTAATATTTATCTGAGTTTTATTTTTAAATCTGAATTTACAATTTGCTGGTCTTAAGACGCGTAATTAGGAATATATTATATAGAGTATAAATTTGTTTGAGATAACCTGATTTCTTGTCTGGAATTTTTACAAACTGTTTGCAAGCTAGCTAATTGCCACTATAGTTACTTTGATCTTTTTTTCTCTAGGTTTTGTTACCTAATAAAATATGAAGCTATGTCTGAATATTTAGACAAGGATTAAGCTTCTGAAATAAAGTAATCTATGTTCTTTTATGTTTGATATAACAGCTAAAAAGCCTGGTAAATCGGATATACACAGGCTACAGAAAAATATAATATTTTAGGAATAATGATAGCACTAACAGATAAAGGATTAATGGAGAGATTCAAATTAGCTGTTGTTTAAATTGGCTGTTTATTTAATGTTTCGTTTTAAGCGTTTCCTGACAGTGCATCGTTTCAAAAATTTGAAACTGAAGCAGCTACTGAAGAAGATTCACTAGTTGAAGCGATAAAGAAAGCAGCCCTTCCCTACTCTGCTTACTCTGCTTTTGCTGCCCTTTCTGGAAACACAGACACTGATCTCAAAGAACACAGGGCACCCGACGTACTTTTAAAGGTTAGGAATATTCTTTTTTCAGTAAATAGGTATACTGTAAGATATCAAGTTATATTTTTGATAAAGTGCTGCGTAGGAATCGTTCCCTATATAGAATGAATCAATCATTCACTCCGACGAAGGAAGTCCGAAATGTTTTCACAACGGTGTAAAATTTGTCCTTTTAAAGCAGCTTATATTTTTTAGAACTTTTCCTATATAATGTATGATTCTTGAACATAGCAATTTAATTCATTCATTCACTCGTTACTTCCTTCGTAAACCGGAATATCAGTTTTGGCTGGCAAAATTTTCCAACTGAAGTTGTGAAAACACATTTTTCAGTTAACGTAGAACAGTTGCAATCAATATTCTTGGATTTCGCTACGTTGTACTAGTTTATATCAGAAACAATACCATTCTTATGTTCTACTGAAACCATTGTTGGCCTTTTTGATGAGCACTGTTGCTGTAATGATCTCAGGGGATTGGCTTTTGAATATTTAATTTTAATTCTGAACTTTACATGTACATGAATCACTCAAGCTTCAAGAGTCAAAGTATGTCAGCGTAACTTCCTTGTTGATCTAGTCCTTAACTTTGTCTAGAGCGTCTTGGTATGTTGCATTCCAGCAGAATGATGCTTTCTCCGTCAACAAGCCTCGAAGTGGTGCTGTTAATGAACTTAAATTTGGTATGAATGGATTCATGTAGTTGACCATGCCTAGAAGGGTTTGGACCTCTTGCTTGTTCGCTGGTGGTCCCATCTGCTTGAGGGCTGTAACTTTGCTGGGATCTGGTTGGATGCCACTTTTGCTGCAAATTATTCCGTAAAACTTGATCTGATCTTGTTTGACAAAACATTTATCAGGGATATCATTTATCATGGGTCGATAGTGATATGATATTCGCCTTGGAATTTCCCAATTCCATTAAAGCATTCAGGATATTTTGCGATTAGGTCTTGCTTATCTTTGATTGGGTCACTATGTAGTTTGTGAGGCTTTGATTGGATATTTCTCTGCGGCAACTCTTCTTTAACTTCTATATTAAACTTGATGAGGTTGAGCTTAGTAGCTGTGTTGAGCCCCATGATGGCTGGTCCTGTCGCATCTGTGACGTAGAATGCTGCCGTTTCGTTGTGTTTGAAGTAGCAAGGGATTTTTTCAGCTTCTGAACGATTTTTAAGCGGGCCTGTAAACATGAGCTCGGCGTGTTGTTTGAAGCGTTTCCAGCTTTCACGCAGGCTCTCGTCGTCCCAATTCATCTTAGGTACTTCTACTTCACTGAGAGCCATTTTGGTTTACTCCTGGTACCATGTAATGATCTCAGGCGATTGGCTTTTGAATAATTTTAATTCTAAACTTTACAATTTACAATTTTTGTTTTTACATGTACAGGAATTACTCGCTTACCACACACGCTCACACCCACGTACATGCGCACTCAATACTCATATCATTTTCACAGTTTCCACTGCCGCTTTTATTTACTTGGCTGGAAGACTTGTTATATGTTTGCTGAAAGAAACTGTAGAATATTTACAGGTATACTAAAAGGTCCTGAAGATTTTCCGCATTTTAATTTAGATATCTCAGCTTCAATCTCATTACTTGTTGTAGGAGAAATATAATAGCTGTCAACAACAGGGTTAAGTAAGCAATTCATGGGATTTTTTGTAACATGAGGTATCAAACTAGCTAAGTTGTTACCAACATTTGAAAAATAATTATTAAAAGCATTTGCAACTTCAGCAGGATTTGCAGTCTCATTTTCATCAATCTTTAGTTTGATATTCTTTATGTTAGTCTGGGGTTTGAAATGAACTATTTGCTTAATTCCTTTCCAAACCTTCTTGCTATCACTTATATTTTCAAAAAAATATTTCTTGTAGTATTCTTTTTTGGATATTTTCAAAAGTTTATTCAATTTATTCCTATAGAGTTTAAATTTTGTTTGGAAATATATTGATTTAGTTTTGATAAACTTTCTGTACAAATTATTTTTAATATAGATTTTCTTAGCGCAGAAGTAATCCAAGGTTTTGAAAGAAGCTTTCTTCCCTTTCGAGATAATTTTTTGATAGGACAATGTTTGTCAACTATTAAAGAAATCTTTTCATAAAAAATACCAAACATAGTTGATGAGTCACAATGCAGAAATTCAGTCTGCCAATTAAGAGACTGGAACTCATTTAAAGGATCCTTCTGTTTGAATTTTGAAAAATCTCTTTTATATAGTTTTATATTATCAGATAAGGTAGAAAATGTATCAAATGTTAGAAAATTTGTAAATGATTTGAGATATCAAATATAATATTACCACTGATTGTGAAGTGTTCAAGAGAGTTAAAGAATAAATTATCAGTGTAACTGAATGATCAGATTTTCTTGTTGGTTGCAAGATATAGGGCTGAAATAGATGAGAACCCATACTATCTAGAAATTCATCAGTTTGCTGGTGTGATTTGATCTTTAAAAGCTCAGTATTAAAATCACTTAAGATTACACAATGTTTATTTCCACGATCAATTTTTTCTGTTAAAGAGTTAATGTACTCAAAAAAGTTCTCTAGATTACTATTGGGGTGTCTATAGATGACGCCACATATTATATTTGAACTAGAATAATTTAGCACTTCAATCCAAAGGGTTTCATAATCAACAGTTGAAGTTGAAAATTCAGTAAGGATAGAAAATTGTAAATCATTTTTGATATAAAATCCAACACCTCCAGCCTCTGAGATGGTACCTTGAGAAATAAAGGAGTACCCTGGCAAATCTGTATTAAGTAAAGGTTTCTCATCAAGTTTAATCTTAGATTCAGTTAGACCTATCACTGAGAAAGGGAAATATAATTCAGCTAGCATGTATGACAAATTATCAAAATTGGCAGACAGACTTCTTACATTTGAGTTAAGTAAAGAGAATCCTTGATTGTTAGAAAAACACTCAGAAATATCAGAATTACTGTGAAAATCATGAGGAGCATAGTAGCTAAAGTTGCAATCAGTGGGCATAATTAAATCTGAATCCAAATTAGTTAGGTGGCATGCATAATCAGAGTAACTTATAGATAATGACGGTAGCGAGGAAAACTCATTAAACCTATTATGTTCATCAGGACATGAATTAGAAGGGTACAGACAACAGGAGTTTGTACTTACAGTGACATTAGATGAATACATTTGATTCCTTAAAAATTCCAAAACATAATTGCAATCTGGCAATCTTTTCAATGACCTGATGAACTGTGATTTGTTTCTTCTGCAATAAAAAAAATATATAGAAATCTTGTTGATTCCTTGCTAAAGGAACTCTAAAGGCCAGCCAAGTCATCCGAACAACGAACGTTGATTATTGACGTTTCTGCAGATTTTCTTAAGTACATTTGACCGTTTAAGGTCCAAATAAATTTAAAACCAGATGGTTTTTTGACTCGCAGTGCTTCGTTGAAGAGATTACGGTTTTCACTCGTCAGGCTTTCATTAATATAAATGTAGTTATTGAACCCATATCACAAATCCCTTGCCGTTACGTTCTTGAGTTTCATTCTAGCACTGTAAAACTCATCTTTTTTTGGCGTCGAGTGAATTTTACGATAATTGGTGCAGGAACGGACTTCTTATTCTTGGTCGATAAAGGCATACGGTGACTGACTGAGATGTCATTATCATTGATTTTTACTCCCATAAGTTTTCCAAGATTCTTAGCTATTTCGTTTGTAGATTCTTCAGATGGATGTGACGGCATAGAGATTCCACGAATCTCAACACACTCACGTCTTCCATATTGTTCCAGGTCGTTATAAGCCTTTTTTACCGACTGAAGAACACGATCCATGGTTTCAAGAGACTTTTTAAGGACTTTATTCTCTGATCGAATGAGTTTGTTTTCAGCTTCAAATGCATCAACTTTTTTGGACATTTCATCATATTGCTTGCTAGCAAACTTCATAAAATTGTTAGCTGCTTCTAGCGACAAGCGTAGATCTTCAATTGTTTGTTTAAATGGAGTCAATTTTTCATCTAGGATGCTTACAAGTTGCTCACGAGTTATATTAGACATAACGAAAACTAGAATAATAATGATCACGAATAAAATAACAGGAAAATATACAATTATTACTAAACGTTTCACAGAGAGCAAAAAACCACCACCGTCTTGGACGCCGACCGCCGACCCTGACCCGCTGAAGCATCACACTTGCTTGTAAATAATCTGAAAGTGTATGTTGCTGCTGATCATTGAACGAGGCTTTAAGTATAGAGAAAGCTGTCTCAGCAGCAGCGGATGACGTTTGAACTTGCAGGACTTTCTTAACAGCAGAGGACAAATTGGGAAGATGTTCTGCGTGATGCTTCTACCATTCCACCTTCTTCTCTTCCGATGAAATTATCATTTCTTGCGCGGCCGCGATATACTGCGGTACCTGTTTAAGCACAGCGTTAGTGGTTGCATTGTTGTTAAGAAATGGGAAGATCTTCGAGGCTAACCACTAGATGGCCACAGGGCACATCATTCTTGCAGCTTTAAAGGCGGATAATATGTCATAAAGCTCAACGTTCAACTTTCAAAGGGACCACCGTATGGCCGCTTGTACACATTCTTTGGTTCTTTGCATCTTCATTTACAATTGAGACAGCAACTGCACCTACGTTTGGAAAATATGGAGTCTAATAAACCTCTGCAACAGCTTTCAGCTTCTCGTAACGGGAAAACACGAGAGGACCGTCGCCTTCCAAGAAATATGTACCCTTCACAAAATTTTGCTCAATGTCAGTGGTGACAGCAAGCTCGAGCTTCAGGTCGACCAGGCGCTGAGGATCAGAGATGATCTCTTGAAGCTGTGACACAATCTGTGCACAGAATCTCTCATCTTTTTCCCTTTCCAGAAATCGGCCAACATCTCCAAATTGTTTCAAAAGCTGCTGATACACTTCCCACTCTGACCACCAACATGTTTCGATGGATTTTGTCTTCTGACCGGTCAGATCTTGTCATGCTAGTTTTGCCTGGTAGCTGTGGCTAAACAGGTGAATCCAGAGGTTTCCAAACTGCTAAATAGTAGGGATAACCAGGTAATTACCAACATTATGGAGCGTGTGGGAAAAGCAAACGACATTCAGCATGTTTGGAAATATGAATCCTTTTCGATTCAATGCAGCTTGGTTGACACTTGCTCCATTCCTCATTGCTGCAAGTAATGAGTTTGCCCTGATGCCATATTCAACAGACAGACATTCGTTCAGAACCCTAGCCAGCTGTTCAAGTTTATAGACTTTAAGCAAATGTCAGTTTGTATAAGACGCTGAGTTATCATCCAGTCGTTAGTGATGAAGTGAACAATGATTGCAATTGCCTCGCCTTGACTGGTTCTCCCGTCAAATATTACTGACACGTCTCTTGACACTCCCATACATTGCCTGGCACAGATATTTTTCGCTATATTCTATCAGTTTCTTGTTTGAAAATGAGGGATAAATACTGCCCGAGATTGAAACTACCAGTGAGACGATACCCTTTCTTCTCCAAGAGAGATCGTTGTGTGGTTTTACAATTCTAAAACTTAACAAAATTAATATGCAAATTATGCTAGCAGTGCTTTTTTCTCAAAAGTTGCAAAAATTACGCTCTATTTCCCAAGTTATGCCAAAAAAGTGCTTGCACAATCAAGAAACGCCTACCTGGGACCAGGAAGGAGGGGGGGGGGATGCGAGCTCTTTCAGTTCCCCTTTCATAACTTGGGAACGGCAAGGTGTACGACCACCAATGATGCACATGTGCATCTGAATCTTTTATGTGATTTTGGTGTTACGAAACCTTAATTTGACGTCATTATGATGTCATATTATAATTGTATTTTTTTTGCAAATTTAGAGTGCATGCATCTCAATTTTTACGTGAGATGTGGCTTAGAACACTAGTATGTCGAACAATTTTTTGTTGTCAGCGGTAACGGCGCAGACGTTAAAAGACGTCATAGCATTACGTATTTGATACGGTATAGTAGCTTGAATTTCTCAGAATATTAAACTCAACTATAACTCCTTAATTATGACATAACTTATAATTGCTAAATTTGCATGTTGCATGAACTACAACTCGGGTGTCGCCATTTTTGTTACCCATGATATTTTCCTTACCCAGCATATTTTCTTTATGCTATCCCATAATGCACCTACTTTGAAAGGTAGTCATGTTAACGTTTATGAAAGTAGTTTTTCATCCTTTCACAATCCTTTTGAGAACATCAGGACAGAAAGAAATGAAAGTAACGGTATAAATATTATTACAGGTTTGCGTTGGCAAAATGTGTTCCGTGTTTATTATCAATTTCATTGATTTCAGTACTTAGATTGCAAATTAGATCATACACTCGACCCATATTTGTGTTGGAAGTAGAAGCTTTCAAAAAAGAGAAATAAAAGGAATCTATGAAATTTGAGCCAAAATGTGTTTGAGTCTAAAATCTTTGCCGCCATCTTAAAATTTGGCCCTTTAAATTCAATGACGTCATCAAATCTGCATAATTTATGTTTAATTAACAAAGCTGGCATTAGTTTCATTTAAGTACTGTTGATAAAATTGAATAAATGTATGTTACGTGGAAAGTATGGAAATTACATTGATGACACCTAGGTCGCCTCGGTGATTTGGGGTCAGAGATGTCCGTCAGAAAACCATTGCCATGGCAGCGGCGAATATAATGGACCTACATAATTGGTAGAAAATGATAGCTAATGATATTTTAGGAAAAGTCACCAAGTTTGGTTGTCATAACTTAAGATATACACTGTTAAAGTTAACGCGGTCTAGATGGTTAAAGATGCCGCTAACTTCAATGACAACGAACTCAGTTTTTACAGTGTTAGCCTCAATATGAAGTGAAATGTTCCTAAATACCAAAGTAGTTTTACACTGCATGCATTTGTATTTGTAACAAAACGAGGCTAACACTGCAAAAACTGAATCTGCTGTCATTAAAGTTAGCGGCATCTGCAATGCGAAAATAGGCTATTGTAGCATACCGTTTTCTTCTTAATTTGCATTATATGGTTATAGAAAAACAAACGAAATTAAGAAATATTTTTTAATAGAATGAGTAGAAATAAATAATTTTATGCAGATTGTGTTTCTAGTAGAGAATTAACAGAAGAAAATATATTATGGTTTGTATATATTAACGAATTTTGTCATCGTCGTTAGTTACCAACGGCACCATGATAACAATTAACACTTTGTAATATTATATATTTTTATATCTGTTTTAATCTCTGAATATTTAGACAATTCGTCCAGAGGTGTTCACGGACTCGAAGATCCTTCCAGTCTTTCCTGAAACAGATTTTGTTGGAAGGCCAACCCTTCTTAATGCCTACGCTCTTGATTTTTTCAAACATGGATCAGAAACAGCTATTCGAATGGAAAATGGGTAAATAAAGGAATAACTGCGTTCCTTAGATCTTGCTGTTTTATTGTGCCATATTTACTTGTTCTGTTTTAAGGCTGGGTCCTAGAAAATTCATTTTTCCACCAAGGAAAACTCCTGGGGAACTCATGAAATCCCATAATCACTCAGTGAATCGCATGTGTCTTATAGACATTGTGAAAGCCAACTTTTGTTTTCATTAATTGTCGTGTCAGTTTCCTTTCGTATTCCATGAGAGAATCACATGACCAAAGTCCTGCGTGGTCATGCACGTGTCAGTTTCCTTTCGTATTCCATGAGAGAATCACATGACAAAAGTCCTGCGTGGTCATGCACGTGTCAGTTTCCTTTCGTATTCCATGAGAGGATCACATGACAAAAGTTCTGCGTGGTCATGCACATAATGAAGGAAAAATTCCTGTGAACGTCTTTTTAAATCTAGTGCAGTTTCTTAATCATTGGGTTCTATTTTGAAAATAGTGTATTGGCTTTTTCGCCGCAGCTGCTTTCTCGGATTCTTTGATAGATTTGTCTGACGCGTGATAGACGTATGTCTCACCGGGTAATGTATAGAATGAGCTTACCCCTCCGAAATATTAGACTATTTGAACTTCACAAATTGTACAGATTTCTCTCAGTTATCTGTAAACAAATATATAACATACCGCTAGAAAACAAAGTTGTTATAGTACGGTAGATACTGACCTAACAGCTGAGCGCATTAAATTGACTAAAATTTGCGCAATGAAAATGTCAGGAAGTTAGTGAAAGGAAGCTTAAGATCCCTCCACTTGTCAGTAGACTCACTACATAATTTACTATCTTCATTTTGAACCAGTCTTCTTATCAAAACATGACCATCGCAGTTATTATGTGGGGTCGCCGTTGGGATACATCATTGCAGGAATCTTAAAATTTTCTAAGTAATGAAGAGGTAGATCGAGATAACAAACATTTTAGATTAGACATTTGATCAAGGTCACGTAGTTTTTATGTACTCCTAACAATTAATTTGGCCGACAGGATTTCACCCTATTCACGTGCTGCCCGAGGTTTTCAGTATGAAACCCTAGCTGTATAAAATTATACAAGCAACGGTACGCAAGTCTAGTAAACCACTTCAGCCTTTCGCAGCTTTAAAATAAGTGTTGCGATTTATCACACCAGCATAAATTTTGCCCTGAAAACCCCACCGATAGTTATCTGCGGGAAAATTAGCGTCCATTTTCTCTTTTATTACATTATCGTAACTGATTTTTTTAACTTGTTTTAGCCTTACAAAACATTTTTTTTTACATTTAGACGTTTTCATTCCTTTTTTTTTTGTTTCTCTAGCCTAAAGCATGGAGAAACTTACCACGCTCTGAAAGATTTTTTTCTTGCTATCCAGACCATCAGGTAAGCTGGAAAGTGTAACTGGGATATTGCCCTCCTCCCCAACCTTCTTCCCTCTTCCTCCCTACTTTGTTTTCTCTGCCTTAGTTTGTGTTCTAAATTTGTAAGAGGGTGTACCTGATTCTCAGTTGAGGCTAACTAACAAGATAAATACTCTTTTCCTTTGGCCATTTCAGTCTAATAAGAAATGGAACACAAACTGCGGTTACGAACATAAACAATATACGCATAGTAAGTTGAAATTATCTTTTACTGGACGTTTTGTATGCTACAAAATCAGCTGGTCGCAATTTGAAGTGGGATCACTTTGAAATCTTTACAAGAAGGCGATCTAATTATCAATGTAAAATAAGAGACATTGTTAATCAG
The DNA here is from genome assembly GCA_027575285.2 of Zoanthus pulchellus. Lineage (NCBI taxonomy): Eukaryota > Metazoa > Cnidaria > Anthozoa > Zoantharia > Zoanthidae > Zoanthus > Zoanthus pulchellus. The sequence goes on along the minus strand of JAOBRB020337082.1, from coordinate 437 downwards.
GGTCTTTAAAGCCGACTCTTAATGATTATGTCAGCAGCAAGAAGTTTTGTATTTCAAGCTTGTTACCTACTTGTTATTTTAAAATAGTTAATAAGTTAGTGTTCCTGTATATTTTTTAAAATCAAATTATGTACTATTAACCGTCACTTATGATGATGCATGTTGTAGCAAACGAAATGATAATTTCAACTAACTATGCGTATATTTGTAATGTTCGCAGTTTGTGTTCTATTTCTTTTGTAACAAGATAACATTATTTTGCTGAAATACTTACGAACGTTATAACGGTATATTGTGCATGCTCGAGAGCCCAAAATTTTACTGATGGATGTGATTCAAAATGTCAACGTTTAGTGCTACTGTCTGTCCAAGGTTGCTGAGGACTTTGTTGTAACTGATCATCTAAAGCCAGCTGTGATGAAGGTACTGGATTCTAG
>JAOBRB020336752.1:0-20404 GCA_027575285.2 Zoanthus pulchellus | reverse complement strand
AGAAAGATTGAATTCTTTGACTCAGTACCATATCGTGCGGGCGGTTTAGGCCCTTTTAGGAGTCAAAGGGTTAAATACAACAATCAACAGGAATTCCAAAAAAGTCTTCATGTTACTTTGGAAAAGTTGCAACAACTAAAGCCACTCTTCCCAAATTCTAAATTACTTCAGACGGGATAATTTTTTTTCGCTGCTTTTAAAAACGTTTGGAACAAGTTCTCTTCTCTGTTCATATAATTCCATATAAACTCTGCTAAATAGGAGGAAAACTGTTATTTTCTAACGCCAAAGGGCGGGAATTTTGCCTTTGCTTGTCGCCAGTGCCCTTGAATTTTGTTCGGGCTTTGACCAGCCGCATTTATAAACTCTTTAGAGTGATTTACCGTAAAATGTTTGAACCCATATTTCTCTAGATTACGATAGGCTGTCCAGCAGTCTGAGATTATAACCGTTCCAGGTTCAATCCACTTTTCGATTATAGGAAGCATAGTTGACTTAATTCTTTTGTCCACAGTTATGTGGAAACATTTCTGTTTGTCGCTCTTTCTATTCCACCACGAAATACTCAGTGTCCTTCAACGTAATGCTCACTGTGGTATACTTCCGCTTTTCAAAATTATTTTTGTCTATTTGAACGACCCTGCCCTCCGATTTTTACACTATTTTCAAATAATTCTATTTCACACACTCCTCTACAAAAACTGTCCCAATCCTCATCGGTGTCTGGGTCTAGTCAAAGGTCGTGTCTTATTTGATTTTGATTAAGATCTTGACTGTACCAATAAGTGAATTGTAAAACCTTTTCCAGCATCATGTTGCTCTGCCCAAACCAGCTCCCAGAGCTAAAGGATTTCTTTACCTTATGTCTCTTGTTGTTTCTCTGCCTTCTACATTCCCATTTAAACTCATCCGATCTGTCGTTGCATCTGGCAAGTTTCATTTTATCTTTGCAGACGGACCATTTTGCTTCCTTCGCTAACAAACCTTCACACAACCACAAGTTTAGGTTTTCTTTGTCATATAATTTTATAATCAAGTCATAGTATCGCCATTTTTGGTGGACTCTTGCTCGTCCATAACTTGCTTGTGATAAACTACATTGTGTCTCTTGGTCGCATTTCTGGGCATTAGCAGTTACAATATCATTAAGATTTTTATGTGTAGTTATAAAAGCATCAGAACCTTATAACATTAAAAAATAAACCTCGGCATATAAAATTTAGTGCTATCAAAAACGCGATTGTGATTAAAATTTTTTACTCCTGTTTCTTAGTTTTAGCTCTGTAAGTGGAATTATCTTTTTGTTACAAACACACTTGTTTGAGTAGGAGCCAGTAAATTTTGCAGAAGTAAATCATTTTTTGGTGATTTACCATTTATCTATTTATTTATTTATTTACAGATCTATTTACAGAAAGGGCATGCCCGCAACTAGTAAAGGCTAATCTAGGATGGTCATACCTTAATAAGCAAATTACACTATTATTAGGACTTTACATTTTCTTATTATAAGAGTCGTGAACCTAAAATGTCAAATAAAATTTGCTTAAATTTCCTTTAATTGCGTTTCATTCCAGACCTTTACTCCTAATCGAGAGAAGGAATTTGCTTGAATGAATAGACTAAAAGGTTTGGTAAATAAGTTATTAGAGGTAGAAGAACGTGTATTGTAAGAATGAACATTAGATATATCTTGAATATTAGACGGAGTTGTCGTATTTCGAACGTCAAACATCAAATTAGCTATAGATTCATAATAAAAGAATTTTATCGGTAAATAGACAGTGAGTTGGAACAAAGTACGAACCTCCATTTCAAATTGAAATCTCCCTTAATGTATTTTAGTATCATGTCCGGTAATTTGTTTTCTCTAACAAGCTGTTCAATGGCAATCTTTAGTTCTGAAAAGAAACGTAATGTACAGTAAAGTAATCACCGACAGCCTAGTACAACACTTAAATGTACAATGCAATCAGTCACAACTTACCTCTATTTTTGTGAACGTCCGCCTTATTGCTAATCTCCAATTCAAGACTAGAACCCTTTCCTTTTTGGCCACTAAAGTAATGGGGGAGGGGGTGGTATCGAAAGAAACAAATTGTAAGTTGCAAGTGCTAAGTGGCAAGTGGCAAGTTGTAAGTGAAAAGTCAATATGTTTTCTAGTCACTTACGACTTTTTACTTTTGACTTAACGTGGCCACCCTCGGCCACGGTACTTGTGTTGAACACTCTCTCGAAGACCTTTGTAACGTCAGTAGCATCAGCCTTAATCCACCATTTCCCACATTTCAGCCATTACCTAGGAATATTAATTATACAGTAGGAGTGAGGAAGTGGCATTATGCTGATGACATGATAGTAATATGTATTTCGAAATGTTAAAACACTGAATTACCATATGAACGAAAATAATTAAATAAGACGGAAATGCAGTAGGGTCAATAATTTTAAGGAAGTCATCCTGGCGTAATGGTCATCAGTTGCACCTCCTACTTCTACAGACTCAAATTGAGCAGAGATTTGCCGATCTCAATCTGACTCCTTGTTTTTTTCCCCTGGTAATCTGGTTTTCCTTCTCTGGCAATTTCAACTTTCCCACTTGCTGTCCAGCAATTAAACACTAGCCTCTGGCTAGGAAGAGTGGGCAACTGATGTTAAATAAAGTATTATTATTCATTTGTTATTTTAATGCACCAAGCACTTGCTATGCATGAATGCATGCATGCAGAACACTCTAATTGCAAGTTTAATGTTTAATTTTTAAAAAATAATTATAGCTTCTTTTGTAATAAAAGTAACATAGATCTGTATAAATGGGTGTTTTGAACATCGGTAAAATATATAATAAAAAATTATGTTAATGTAATACCACAAAGTTTATCTGTATTTCTGTATTTTTTGGTAACCACTGCTTCATATCGATCTTCTGATAGTTGCAAAGCTTGGCCCTGCTACATTCACCTTCACCAAGAAAAAACATAAAAATCGTTATAATTAGTATTACTTCGACTTGAAATTTTCAAGCCCAATTTTCTCGTGGTGTCCCACAAAGAGATTTGCTAAAACAGGTGCTAGGGGAGAACCCATTGAAACCCCATCTGTTTGATCTTAATAAGTCCCGTTAAATAAAAAATGTGTTTGGGAGGTTGCTATATAAATGGACTCCGCTCCTGTTTTGTGTACAAATTTACATATGCAGGCTGTAACGCCTTTTATATTGAAGAGACCTCTCGTCATTACAACACAAGAGTAAGAGAACATTTGAAAACGGATAAGGCCTCACACATTTACAAGCATTTCAATAATCCAGAAATATGTCGGTTTTTTGAGGCGAAACAAGCCTCAACTGGCTATGATTTGAAAATCAAAGAAGCGTTACATGCCTGGTTACGCTGAGAGAGAGTACACGTGTTTTTGTTTCCTCCTTGGCAATAGTCTTTAAACTATCTTAGATTTTCAAATGATCAAAAAAACTCTGATACCATAAAAGTGATTAAAAAGGGGAAAGAGGAACTAAAGAAAGAGCTTTAGGAAACCAAGAAACATCTAGAGAACCTTGAAGTACGACTTGGAGAAAGGTTTCACGGGCCCTTGCCCGGCCCGTCAAACCTTAGTTAAGGCCGAAAAAAGTTTTGTATTTCTTGTAAAGGAATTGGATGATCTTAATGGATCAGAACAAATTACAAGACGAGAACTGAGTGCTATTGGAAAGAGACTTAACGTCATGGATGAAAAATTAAATGAGCTGGAAAAGACCCTGGAGGATTTTATTGAATATAATTATGGGTTCAATGTTAAACTTCTCGGCCTTCCGCACTTGTCGTCTATCGAGAAACAACCTATGTGTAAAGTTGTTCAACGCTATGTGTGCGATGTCAGTATCTATTAATGATATTGACATTGCACACAAAGTCTCAATTCGTATGGCTCGGGATGGCCCAAAGCCAGTAATTTGCAAGTTTACTCGGCAATTAGCTCGCAACACGGTAATAGCGGTACGAAGAGAGATTTCGTCTGTTTCCCCAACTGATCTTGGCTTGCCTGCGGATAAAAATTTGTCGAACTTACGAGTTGTTGACCACCTTTCACCCAAGAAGCAGCAGCTTTAAACAGATGTGAAAAACTTCAAAAGCCGCTACAACTTCAGTTATTGTTGGGTAAAGAATGGCGTTATTCTGCTGCGAAAAACGAAAGACTCTAGGCCAGTTAAGTTAAAAAAAGCTGAAGATCTGTTTGAGCTCTCTCGCGCAGAGGAAGTGGACTACTAACTCCCACTAAAGCTTAGTTACATTCACTCATTGCTTTTGTCCTTTCTAATGGCTGAGCGAATACAAAAGTTAAACAAGTCATTCTTAAGAGAATTGTAGGTTAATATTAGGTCATGGACAGTCCAATAACTTACTTGATTGTGAACTGCCAACGAAACGCACTTTAAAGAAACTTCCTAGTTTTTATGATTTAGATTTATTTAAAATGAATTCTGACCGGGATATTTCCTCTTATATTCTTTCGAGTCAGCGAATTTTTAGTCGTTATTCTTTTCCTCATAGCCTAGAGCAAACCATAGGAACTTTACAGGAAAACAAATGCAATTTAGTTTAGCCCTTTTTCATAATAATATCAGAAAATTAAAGCGTAATTTTGAAGACCTACAAACGCATCATTTACAAGAATTGAGTATCCATTTCAGTATAATAGGAATCACGGAAACAAAAATTACAAATTCAAATGAGTACACTGGTCTTTCTAGCATTCCAGAATATGTGTTTAAACATGCTCCAACGCCTTTGGCTTGTGGAGGTGTGGGTATTTTTATTGATAAAACACAATTCACCCGAAAATTTTTCTTAAGTATATCGAAGATACAATTATGAAATTTTCATCCTCAGGAAAGAATTTATGTCTCTTAGGTGACTTCAACCTTTGTTTTCAAAGAACTGAGAATTGCCATTAACGCTTCGGAGTTGTTTCCTGCTCCCAAGTATTGAGAAGCCAACTCGTGTCCATAGGAATTCGGCCAGCCTCATCGACAATATTTTTATCAACAACCCAAATCAAGTACTTACTAGCGGTAATTTGGTTACAGAGTTTAGTGACCATTTTTCGCAAATTTGTATTCTATCATCATCTAAAGACAAAATACGAAATCCAAAAGTAAAAAAAAAACGTGATTTTTCACACTTCTCCCCTGAACGTTTTAAGAACGATCTTGCTGAAATTGACTGGAATTGAATTACGGAGACGCATTTAAACAATATAGATCATCTACTCACATCTTTCTATAAAAAATTTAATGCCGTTATAAATAAACATGCGCCAATTAAAACTCTTTCATCACGTAAACTAAAACAGATAATCAAGAAGTCCATTAAAATAAAAAACAAGTTATTTTTAGGCGGGAATTCTATAATGTATAAAACATACAGAAATAAGCTTTGTGTAATTTAACACGTTTTAGTATAATGCAATATTATTGTAATTTGTTTAACTCTAATAGTGACATGAAAAAAACCTGGCAAGGTATAAATGAGTTGCTTAGCAACCGAAAGAAAAAATATAAAACAATAAGCAAGCTAAAAGATCCAGTAGTTCGTAACAAAATAACTTGTGACCCAGCTCGTATTACCAACATTCTTAATAAATATTTCTCTTCCGTTGGCAACAACTTGGCAAATCAACTGCCCTCACCGATATGTTTTCGTAAAGATTTTCTTAAGAACTGAGTTTCTCCAAATTCCTCATATTTATTTCAACCTGTTTCCCACGCTGAAATTAAGCTTGAAATACTTTCTTTGCCAAACAATAAATCGCATGGCCTCTATTGTTGCCCTACTTAGCTTCTCAAGAATTCTTGCGATATTATATCTCCACTGCTTTCCGATCTCCTTAATAATTCAATCTCACTAGGGGGTCTATCCCTCAAAACTCAAAATTTCTAAAATCTTACCGATTTTTAAAGCAGATGATGATACTGACCCGTGTAATTACAGACCTATATCACTCTTATCCAGCTTTAAGAGAATCTATGAAAAGATCATGTACAACAGAATGAAAGATTCCATAGAAAGACACTATACTTTACATAAGTCTCCATATGGTTTCCGTCATGCGTATTCCACCCAACATGCTATTCTAGATATTGTTGAATTTATACAGGTTAACATTGGTAAAAAACGTTTTACTTGTGGGTTTTGTATCGACCTACAGAAGGCCTTTGACACTGTTAATGACCAGATATTGTTAGATAAGCTTGATCATTATTGCTTTCGAGGGGTAATAAATAAGTGGTTTCATTCCTATCTTACAGATCGTATGCAAACAACAAAAATTAGCTCCATTATGTCCACTAAACTGAATGTTAATTCAGGTGACCCTAAAGGTTCAGTCCTGGGGCTCTTGTTGTTTTTGCTATACGTAAACGATATCTAATATTGTTCCAATAAATTAAAACTTTTTCTCTTCGCAGACGACACCAACTTTCTTTATGCGGAAAAGGACCTTAAGTCTTTTGAGTCGATAGTAAATGCAGAATTTAACAACTTATATAACTGGCTAAACTGTAATAAACTTACTTTATATAAAGACAAAAAAATCCAACTTTGTTGTTTTTCACCCACTTCAAAAGAAACTTAATTACTCTCTCCGGATTAGAATCTTTGATACCTCCAGAAATGAAAATGTCACACTTGAGCGTAAAAATGTCATTAAATATCTTAGTCTTCTAATTGATGAAAACTTATCGTGGAGAAACCATATAAATAATATTGCGAATAAAGTCAGTAAAATAGTAGGTATAATCGCCAAGTTAAGACATTATATTCCTAGTCACGCGACTCTAAACATTTATCGATCGTTCATTCTCCCTCATCTTACATATGGTCTTGTTGCATGGGGTAGTGCGTCTAAAACCTGTCTTAATCGAATTTCTGTCCTCCAAAAACGTGCCCTTCGTCTTATACATTTTGTCAAGACTGAAGTTCATGCAATTCCTTTTTTCCTCCACGCTAAAGTACTTCCCATAGGCTTTTTATATTTTCAGTCCCTCTGTAATCTAATGTACGATGTAAATAACAGAATAGCCCCCCCCCCCAAATATCCTAGATTTGTTCACAAAACTTTCAAGTGTCCATTCCTATCAAACACGCTCAGCGATCGACATCTGACAAATTTTATACACACATGAATCCAGATTGAATACACAAAGAAACGCATTTTTACCTGTCGGCGTCAAAGTGTGGAATATAATACCCAATAGCTTAAAGCAAAAAAAAAAAATCGTTCAAAGATTTTATAAAACACAAACTTTTTCATATTCTTGAGAGAGAAGACTCTTACATTGAATAGGATACTCTAATTGCTAAGTTTTAAAATAAAAAGATAAATAAAATAAAGTTTTATTTTTTTTCTTTTCATCTGTAAACAAGTCTCTTTTCTTTCTTATTTTTTTCCCTTTTTTTCCTTTATTCCTTCTGAAACTGGTATAAACATATTTTTTAAGCAATCAAAGTCTTTTTTTGTAATAACTTGCCTGCCGAGGTTAGCTACGCTAGTTGCAGGCAAGTTACATCTTGTAAACTTATAATTGATCCTAATGAATAAAGTTGTTGTTGTTGTTGTTGTTGTTATATCCTCTGGGAAAAGCCCTCGTTTAATGTCCAAGTTAAACACTGGAACATAAAACTTACACTGTAAATACCATCACTGTATTCCGAACAATTCGATTATCTGAGTATTTATAACACTGTCATTAATAATTTAAAAAAACTATACTAGTATCTCAGTTCATTAAAGCAGTGATGAATGCCGAAGACGCTGCCGAAATATGTTTTCAAAGTTAAAAGTTGTCGTTTATGTTTTAAAAAACATCATTTGTTCTAAACAATATTTCTCTCAGTCGAGACTTATCCAGGGCAGCAGCAACTGTCACTGCATTTCTCAAAGGACCACATTAAACCAAGATGAAATGCAGCTCAGGAAAGTAAAAACCGTGAGTATATGATTTGCATCCTGGAACTATAATCATCTGGTGGTTTTAAAGTTCCTGCATTTTTTTACACTGAAAAACTTTAAATTATGGGTAATCATCTCAAAGGGGTATTCTGTCAACCGGCATTCTTGGATTTCCATTTTCACGAAATTCTCCAAAACAGTTTGGTTTGACTTTTAGTAAGTAGGTTTTAAACAGTTCTCTTCGTGGTGAGACTTTCAAATAAGGATTTTGTTTTACAAGGATCATTTAGATCGGTTGATGATGATTGGGTGTAACTCTCATCCTGATAATAGTTCACATTAAGTATTTCCTCTACATCCTCTATGGTTTTAAATTTTGATCTCATCTTATTTGCTACTTTTGTACGACATGCATTTCCTAAAATTTAATATAATAATAATTTAATTTAATAATAATAAATAACAATAATTAATTGAATTACAGTTTAATTTTAGAGAATCATGAACCATTATCTTTAATTATAAATTTTATCGGTTCTCACTGGTTTTCCAGAATATTCACTGACAAACTCGGCACACTATTGCCAGATCTGCCAGTTTTTGTGTTGGCCAGTGCCACAATTCAATTTCTTTTTGAACATCACACAACGCAATATACTGCACAAGACAGTTTATTTCATCAATAGACCAAGGATTAGTTTGTCCTTGCAATGATGGAGACTGCAAAAATAATAACCATCCATGTCATAAACGTAAATTGGCAAGTTTTATTGAAATAATTTAAAAAAATGTATGGTATTGCTTAGCCCATGAGCTTGTTATAATTAAAACTGTTTGTATCTAAAACAGTTAATTTTTAAAGACTTTGTACGAATTGATTGTTATCGTTACAGTATCTCATTTTCAAATTCAAAAACCAACTTTCTTGGTTTTAAAACGCTGTCATTTGAGTCTTCCGTGGGCACTCGTCCCTTGTAATGCATCATATCTTTACTAAAGGAAAAACTTTCTGATTAATTTTCACTTATTTTATTAATTTTAAGTAATGATCCGTGTAAGAAGTAAAGTGAAAAACAATAGGCCGCGCCGCTGATGTACTTTAGGTTATTTTCCGCGTAAATTCCTAATTGGATTAAAATGGAGCTTTTTGATTGGCTGAGAGCGCTCAAAGCGCGAAATTTGATTTTAGAAAAATTATGGCCAGAAAGCATTGATTTATACTTATTTTTATCTATCCAAAGTAAATAATGTTTATTAAATTTGTATATTTTGAAATATGAAGAAAATCAAATGCGCCATTTCCTACCGTCTGTACATCGAATTACAAACATGTCTATAACAGTATTTAGAGAAGCATTCACAATTTTTTCGTAAAAATTCTTATTATTCAAGTAAAAAAAGTTCAGTCTTCGAATACATTTGAAAGAGATATAATTTTGGTAGTCTGATACGACTGTATGAAACTGAAAAATAATCAAGCAAAGCGGCCGCGAGCTCTTTCCTTTCTCTCTAAAATTTCGCTTTGATGTTCATCTCTCCGTTTTATATTTTTCAAAGAAGTACTTTTGTGTTTGATGAAATACTAATTGAAAAAATTCACCATGTAGTTCATAAGCTACTATTAGAAGAACCGCTTAAATCGAGATACTAGTTCTTACCTGATAAGATTTATTTTCCCAGTTGGCACCTCACAGCAGTGCTTCCCGTTTGCGTTCACCGAAATCCAAACACACATCATTTTTGCTTAGATGGCCAAGTTACGGGCCTAAATTCTGGTATGTTCTTTTTATATATATAGTCCAGAGTATTTAAGGCTCCATTGTAACAACAACTAACCTGAAGGCAATTTCCTTAAATCGACTGCATGGCAAGTATAAATAAAAACCTGTCAAATGTAACGATGTATACTAATTATTCACCCGCGGAGAGAGAACAGTTTCATTGTTTTCAAACGAAAAAAACAAAAACTCATAACCTTTGTGTACCTCTATGATGCTTGAAATTATCAACTCCCACTTTTTTGTAGGTTTTACATAAATTTTGGAGAAATTAATGACTCCCGAACAGAATCAACAGATTTGTTATGCATGAGTCACCCTGTTAAATCGAGTACGATTACAAACGCTTGAATTACTCAATTGTTCCGGTTCTCATGGTGGGAAAAATCTGCTTCGATCTTTTTTTTTCACAAACAAATAGAACGAACTTCAGGTTTATGTACTAACAAAAATAAGAAATATGAGCTGCTAAGTTTCTTGACTTAAGTTTAGAAAAAAAAGGTTCGGGGAATTTCAGCACTAAAAAAGAGTCGTACGAGGAGAGCATAGGCACGATAATATGATCTGAAAATTATTAATTTACATAACCTTGTTTTTTCACGATAAAAAAGGTAAAATCCACTCGTCAACACCATGATCTGGATAAGAAGGGAGGAAAAACTCATTCCTCAGTTTTTCAGGAAGAAAATATTTTTATTTATTAGGTTGACTATTTCACAAACTGTATTTTCGTTGCTGCTCTTTGGTATACTTTCAGTACAGTCCTTTTGTGACCCCCCCCCCTACTCCCACCTTATTTTTTCTTTTCGATTGGCTACAACTAAGTAAAGCTCTTTTTCTACAGGAATGTCTAGATCTGTGAATTGCAAAGTGTCAAATGACCTCAACCCGAAACTCTGAAAGGAGGGATGGGGGGAGGGGGTAACGATGTGTGCATTTGGACTTTGGGCCAAGTGATTGAAACACTTTTTCAAATTTCTTGTTTTATTTTGTTTCTGTTTAAGATAATGTTTTTGTTCAGTTTTGCTACTTCTACGGAAGGACTCATTATTTCTCCCATGGATTGAAGCTGAACAGAAATTGGTCGGGTAGTTGAAAACTGATCCGTTTAAGACTGAAGTCTAAGTAGGTTACTGACAAAAAACCTTGACAACAGACTTTGAAAGAAATAGTGTCTTTTCTGCCCAAACCCTTGCTGTAAATATTGACTACTCCCTGAGGGGTTGTATATTTCTCCCTTGTAAATCAACAATCCAATACAGTACCACTGACTTTATATAGCAATGCATTCTCTTTAGAATATCTGGTCAAATCTGTTGAAATGAATTCCTTTCAAACTGCATCTCAACTTTGACTTCATAGCTGCTAATTAAGGGAAAGCAACTTGTTTCATTTTTGTACAACAAATAAACATTTGTTCTAGACATAATAATTGTATGTACAAAGCAGCAGGAAGGGAGTTAAATCAAGCAGTGAAATGATTGTATCAAAAAATATTTATTTTACAGAACACTGCAATCATTTTACACCCCCTTTACACTGCCTTTTGCCTATCCTACCAACCACTGTAATCAACACTGAAAGTTGAATGTACATCTGAAACAAATGTCCAAGTAAACTAAGGATATAAATTGTGTACAGGTTTGGTGCATAATCAAAATAATTATGTCAGAAGGAAGTTTTCAAACATTGTAAACTACTTCATTTAGTGAAAAAGCACCCAGTTGATATTGCCAGTTTGTGGAAATTGTTTTTTCAGGCCAATCCACAAGATCAGTAACTCTACCCTTAGGAGCTAATATAACAACTACACCATAATGTTTCATCTGGTGAATATGGGAATCAATAATTAGCATAGCTCCAGTTTATTCAGTAAGAAATAGAACAGTTCTACCACACACTGTTTGTAAGACGTAGGTGTTCTGAAAGGCTTTTGTTAAGGCCTTCTTTGCCCCTTGTTTCTGGTGGAAGCCAAATTCTTGGCCCAGCTCCTTTACTGCACACTGCTGACCTGCAATCTCAATTGCTTCATCAACTGCAACATCAGCTGCCTCCTCATCAAACATCTCCTCTTGTATGTCATTGCCCAGTGTCATTGCTTCATAAAGGGAATCTTTCCGAGCCACAGACATTTGTTTCTCAGCCGGAAAGGCAAGATGTCTTTCTTTAACAAGCATGCCCATATATAGTGCAATGAATGTGCAAGCTTCCAGTTGTTTCCAGTTGCTTCCAAGTGTCCCTTATAAGGTGGATTGACTGAAGCCTTCATCAAACTTCCATTCAATGATTTTATTTGAATACTGGGACTCTGTTCCCAGCAAGGGCGTTATCTGACATGGCTAATCAACATTGTGGTCTGCTGTCTGCAACTCAGTTTGGTAATAAAAATGTAAATTCTACACCGTATAAAGGAAATACTTACTGACGTTTCGGACGTTAGTCCTATGTTCGAGTAAAGGAACTCAGTTGTTTGAGGAACAGCAGGTTCCTGGGATTGTCTTTTTGTATCTGGAGCACTAGATGTACTGCTATTCTTGGTTTGTTGCTGTTGCCTTTTTTTGCCATACGTACTCCACCAGGACCTTATCTGAGTGACTGTAAGAGGCTCAAGTCCTCTATCTGTCATCATCTGATGCCACAAAACAAACAACAGAGTCAATTCCTTAACAGACCATTTCTATTTTAATCCATGGAAATGCTTGATACTAAAAGAAAAAACATAGTTTACCTGCCAATAAGTTACAAAATAAATAACGTTTATTATAATAACGTTTGTGAATGTAGCAGGAATATGAAATATGGTTGTGTTGCACCTGAGTGCCGGTAATCCTACAGCTACTAATTAGGGCACTATGGCCAGATGGGTCAGAAGGACTAAGCCTGTACTAAAAACCCAGGCTCACTCTTATTTTTTAAATGGGTTTTCAGTACGGGCTTAGTCAATCTGATCTCTGTAGCATTACCAGCACTCATGTGCAACATAGTTATATCATATAAAAATGTGGTAAGATGTTTCCCAATAATTTTATAACTGTCCATAATTACCGATTGGAAATGTTCGAGGTACCTAACAATGAAAACCCATAGTTTTGTTGATAATGGAATATTGCAATAAACAGCACAGAAAGAACTCCTGGGACTATACATACTATTTCAAGAAATCCTCAGGCAAAGTAAGTGTCATACCTTGATAGCATCCTTTGAATCTGTTGTAATTTTTTTCCATGCAAATGTTGTACAAGTACAACATTACTTCTTTTTGCATTTCACCGAACATGGTTCGTTTCCCCGCACCACGTTTCAAGGCATGGCCCTTTTCAGGTCTATATTCAATAAACTCATCACTCTCTGGAAGTGGTGTCAGAGGAAGCTGGTTATTGTCATTTTCAGGTGCGTGCTGAAGGAACTTCAGAGAGTATGTCGCAGTGCTGGTTGTCTGGTATCCACCGTCATTAGCTGTTTCATCACCATGGGTTCACTCATCATCTCCTACACCTGTTGCTCCAGCTATTGGTTCTTTCCGAATTGCAATGTGCAACATTTGCTCTTTGGTCTTACTAACAGTACAACCGCATCCTGCCACATAGTGTGCAGTTACTCCACCAGCATATTCACCTTACAGATGAAAAGTGAAGCTCCCATACAAGGAGATGTTCTTGAATGTGCCAACGTTTTTGGGGCTTTTGATTTATCAACCAGTAGCTTTTTGCAGGAGACATTATTCATTGACTGCCATAGATAAATTAACTATAGATTAGCTATGTTGGAACAACAGGTAAGTATATTTGTGTTAGTCACTTCTAGGACATAATGTAGAAAGAAACAGTCAACTTTAGGATAGCACAGCTCTTACTGTTCAAGAAAAAAGTTTATTGTTGTAAAATGCTTATTATGAATTCATATATTTTAGTTACATTGTTAAAAAGTACTCAGATGAAAACAACTGCTAACTTGAATAAAGAAGGAAAAGAAGAAAATACAGTTCAAGATATTTGGGCTTTCAAAGATTCGGGTTGGTCGAAAAAAGAATACTTGGTGAGAATAATTTCAATAAAAAATTGGCTTCAGGAGTTAATTTTGAGATATCTTAGTTTGAATTATGAGAATATTTTATAATTGTACGATTCACTTTACAAGAACAGTTAAAAGCTATACAGATTTAACTACCTTGATAAGCTCAGCAAGTTTCTCTCCTGTTTCCAGTATATCCCAACTCTGTCCCATGGAAATTATAGGAGCAAAGTGAGCGTCCAGGCAACTCTTTCCTTCCCCAGCATCAAAGTTGTCGTACTCCACCAATGTGAAATTAAATCTGCTGTTGACTTCATCAAGATAAGCCAGGACACCTGTATTATGGTAATGTGGTCCATTATCTATGGAAAAATTGAAATATAAATATCAAGGTGATCAAACACATTCATAAATAAAAGTACGGTATTTCATAAAAGACAATCAAGAATATAAGCAGATTGGTTGGGGGTTCTGGATGGAGATACAAAAAGTAGCAGTTTTCCACATGCATGCTAAAGATAAAAAGACAGCCTTACTGGTTGTGTTTATTTCATATGAGCATCGCAGAAGTACGTGTAGTACATGTAAAATACAAAATAGAATAAATAACATTTAAAACCATGATTCTACTAGCCAATTCCATATCATTTTCAGTTTCCAGTAACTCAAAATACACATGTTTCTAAAGTTTTTACAGAACTAATTACTACTTATATCAGTGCCAATTTTCGAAAGGAATGACGTGAGAAAAAACATTGCTAACGTACATATCAGCATAAAAATTCAAATTGCTCAACATTTACTGTTTTGACCACCATTAGAGTGCATGATAATTTATGACATACTTACCAGAAAACATAAATACAGAAAATTTGCATCCTGCTTTGTATTTTCTGACCATAGGTCCACCACCTCTCCACCTTGGATCACTTTCTGACAAATATTTACAATGAATATACTGACATGATACGCTTGAACCAAAGTAAGACTAATTTTCCACAAATTGAAATATTTTAAAATCTCAAACTTTCACAAAAATTGTTCCACGAATTAAGGAATTGAACATACAAGAGGATTTGTTCTTTCAAATGTCAAGCGTGGCCTAACGTCAATAATTTTGGAACAACAACAATACTAATAATAAAATTTATACTATTAACAAAATTTTAAGCAATTACTCATAACTGTATAAATTAAAGCATACAAGCTTTCGACTCCTTCTCGGAGGCTTGTTCACATATAATAAAAAACAAAAATAATGAACCATGAAAGTCGAAAGCTTGTATGCTTTAATTTAAACAGTACTGAGTAATTGTTTAAAATTTTGTTAATAGTATGTCTTCTCCATTACGGTTTAACATTCATAAAAGTAATAAAATTTATAATATCTATAACAATAAAAGACTTACAAAAATAAAATAATTAAGTTAATTGAAGAAGGACTGACTATTTTTTATATCTCGGTGACAGAATGAAAATATCAATGTATTTATACAAAATAATACGAAATGTTTATACAAACAGTACAATTCCCTGCATTAAAAAATACATAAAAACTTGCCTGGGCAACTATAAAGAAACCATGAAGGGAAATACTCCTCTTCCCATACCACTCCCTCTGGTTTTCACGCAGTCGGCTACCCATCTCTAGTTTCATCATCTAGTCAATCACCACAACAGCTTGCCCAGGCTGTAGGTTCTTTACCACAAACCGATAATACTCAGACTGGTGTTTGGTTATTAGCAGGTGTGTCCGATACTCATCATGGTTATTGATAAAGTTGCTCAATTTTTCTGAAGGCCCTGCGTCACCTCAATTGATTCCACAGCATCAATCGCTTTACAAAGATCTGCACATATTTTGTAATAGCTATCCACATCTGGAGAACTGTCTTGGTTCTGCTCCAAGCATGCATCTAATGCAAAATAAGGCATAACTACATGCAGCTAGAGTGGCGCTTAACCTTAATAAAATTGGTAGATTTGATCAAAGTCTGACTTGAAATCGTTTTATTTACTGTATCAAGTCATGATATGTTCTAAAAGATAAATGACTTTGAATGTTACACAGTCTAATTTGTTGGTAGTTTCCATATACTAAGTAGTATTTGATGTATAGACTTTGTGAGAAATTCCTGACAACATTTTTTCTTCCGATAACAATAACAGTACAATGAAATTTATTTTTTCTCAGGTACCTAGATAATTCCATGTATAGTTTATGATATCTAACTGCAAAAATATTGCTACTTGATGAATATATTATCTTCAAATAAATGTAAACTTAAATTATGTAAAATCTTTTAAGTGTCAGAATTTGGGCTGCTACCAATGAAAATTTTTATCACAAAGTTTCAGCAGTTATCAGGACCTAACTAAAAGCAACTATCTGAGCTTGTTTCAAAGGAAAACTGGGTAAAAACACAGCCCCTTGGCTGCCTTTAAAAAAAAATTATAAACTGATTCTAAATAAAAATAGTAAAAATGTAAAACAAAAAAATAAAAATAAATATTACGGAGGTTTCACACAATCCGAACCATTTAGAAAAAAATGTTGAATGTGTCAGTGAGCAGGTACAATCTCACAGTTTTAAAAAACTTCAACTTGAGGCTGATAAATAAATTTTGAACTATCACCTTTCTTACAATCTGTTGGCATTTTATTTTTCATCCTTGAGTTCATATTACTACAACTTTGTTGTAATTTACAACTTTGTTCTAAACAAAGTGGACCATTTACCTCAAATGGTACAAGTGATGACTGTACCTGTTGCAAATACTTGGTTTTGAGATACTTCTGGTCTTGACGTATTCTCC
This sequence comes from Zoanthus pulchellus, assembly GCA_027575285.2. Taxonomy (NCBI): domain Eukaryota; kingdom Metazoa; phylum Cnidaria; class Anthozoa; order Zoantharia; family Zoanthidae; genus Zoanthus; species Zoanthus pulchellus. Next base: position 3,848 of record JAOBRB020336752.1, on the reverse strand, counting down.
CTTGCACTTCCTCAGCATCAAACAGCACAGACTTAAAGTTTTAGCTTCTGTCACAAGGTCATGAAGAGCATCAAAGTTGTTGTGACCAAACTCATCACAAATGTTGCAGAGCCCTGCCAACATTGTGTCCATCTTAAAGTTTGCAGGAAGATGTGAATAAATGAAACTTCTCTTTACGCCATTGGGGAATTTCAACAAGTACTGCTCTATAACTTCTTTTACTGAGCACTGCCAGCACCGAACACCAGTCTCTTGGCCATCAATAACAACACTTGATGATGGTCTGGAAACGTTCTCCTTGTTGAAAAACTCCTTGAATTCTTCTAACACCTTTTCGGATATTACCTGGCGGGTGAAGCTCATTCCCTCTCTGGATGAGCCTCCTTATCCAAACAGCAGGGCATGAACTCTTGCTACAGCTACAGTTTTGCTAGAGCAACCAAACTTTTGCTGCAGCACACTATAGGGAAAATCCCATGCAACAGAAGACAAAACTCGGCGCTTTTCGTCCTTATGGATATGAACCCTACCCATTTCCTTAGCACTTTGAATTTCATTCTTGTTAGTACTTGTGCTGCCTCTTCCCTCGTGAAAGGGTTTGCTATCATTTATAGGGGACTTAAGTTGTTCCCTTGGGCTCCTATAGACGTGTTCCGCTCTTTATCTTTGGCTCTTTTGAAGTCTTTTACCAACGAATTGAGAATCTTGTTGTCAGTGTCGACATTTGCTGTTGGTTTGGACTTCACTATTTGCTTCGCCTGGGGAAACACACTGGCAAACTTCACACTTTTTAACACGCCCGCCATAAGTCTGTCCGTATTCCCGAAAGTATATCTCTGTACCAACAAATCCATCTGGCGAATTATCTGCGCTCGGATTTCCCGCTGAGCACTTTTCTGCAAATGTTCGTAAGCGTGAGGGGGCAGCTCTGGCACTTGTTCTTCTTTTGTTGCTGAAGATGGTACGTGATCGTCAGCAACACAGCTGAGCAGTTCAATGTCGGTCTTTTCGGGAGATGTTGATTACTCGAGCATCTAGTAAAAAAAATAAAATTATACAAAAAATAAATGAACCATTCGGCAGCTGTCTCAAAGGCAGGAAAATACAAAATTTAGCTTACAATCTTAACAGAAGCACATGTTATAATTCTTTTCCTCGATTTGTTCAGGTGTTTGTTTAGCTTCACGCTCAAGCAAAGCGATCTTCTGTCGGCCAAACTGCATATTTTCCATTTTCTTTTTTTTTGTAGCCAAACTGCGAAACATGTCCTACTCCACAAAAAACCTTTTATTTTGGTTTTGTTCTAAACAGCTGCTTTAACCCTGCATTTGGGTGTCACCACTTCTAGTGCTGAGGGCAACATCACGTTGGTTTGAACGGCATTGTGCCGTTTCGATCTTTGGAACCGCTCTCAAACAAAAATTTAAACTTAAAACCAGTAGAAACTATAAAATTAAACTTTCCCTAATAAAACTTCAAAACTATAATAATTTCTAAAATAATAATTCGCTTTTTTCGTTTCTTTCTTATACGTTTCTGCTCTCACTGAATTCGAAATTCCAATATGACGTCTCAAGCAATCCAACTTCTCGTCACCAGCTTTGATTAGCACATACGATTTTGCTAGTATTTGGCCTTAAGGAGGCTTTTGGGGCATGGAAATATAAATGTTATAAAAAGAGCCCTTTTTTCAGTTTATGAAGGAGTTTTTCGCGAATTATTTGGCTTCAGCGAATCACAATGCGGAATTTAATTACATAATTGAATTCAAATATTGACACTTCTTTATTTACACACGGTGCTCAGCTCTTTCCTTCTTACGTGGATCGTTTCTTAATATAAAAACAATTTTTTTAACATTAAAGTTAAATCACGCGAAAACTTTCAGTTAAAGTTAACCCTTTCCTGACGGCGCCTGCTCATTTCGATCACTGAGGAACGATGCACTTTCGGCTGCCTTAATTTTTATTGACGACCTAAATCAAAAATCTGGCACCTGGAAAAGATAGATCTTGAAACGAGCTTTCCAACGAACCCAAACATGACCTAATTTGGTGCAGCCAAAGTCGAGAAAATTGCTTTCAAAGTTGGCTTTTAAACAAAACGAAGAATCCTCAATTTTGACTTTCTCGTCGTCAGCAAGGAGTTAATACATGGAAATTGAGGTGTTTATTTATTTTAAAAGGGGTTTAAATTTCGTAAAATGAAAATATGTAAACTTAAGTAACCAAAACTCATTTCTCTAATTTTTATTGAAGTGTGATTGTTCCTATTCACCTAAAACAATAATTGGCCATAGCGCCCAGTTAGACTACCTATTTCTTTTCTTGAAACTCAAGTGTGGTGCACGCACGCACCTGAGTCCTGGCTAGCTACAACTCCAGCATTTACCAGCATTTAGTACAAAAACCATTAGGGGTTCGATGGGGTGTGACTCGATAATATAATAGTTTTCTTATCGGGGAACAATTTGCACTAAAAAGTTTCCCAGAACCTCGTAAATTTAAAAAGCACTGGCACAGCATCGGTAACACGTGTGCTCCATTTTCAATTAGCGACATCGTAGTACCTTTCCCATGTCTAACTCCTGCTCACTCTTAAATTTATGACTCAAAACTGAGAAGAAGCTTAACCAAGTGTTACATAACAAATATAATCAAAATTTACATACGAGGTTTTTTACATTATTAAAAGTGGAAAATATGACTAGCCTTATTTTAATAAATCAACAACAGATTCCATCAAAATGCCTCTTGTTACCACAAATAATTAAGTTGGTTCGGTTGTAAATAAGGATTTTTTCTTATCAGTATTTAAGGAGCCTCGATAGTCAGAAATAAGGTGCTTAAGGCAAAAAGGGATGGATGTTTTAAAACTCTATTTTCACCATAAATAAATCAAGGGAGACTGGGTAGTGTACATGTATAATAACACATAACAGCCCATCAAGTGACCATTTCTGCCATAATCTAATTAACTTAGTAAGAAACAGTTTTGAGTGTCAAAACATTAACAAAGACACATTTTTTAGCCTTACTACTGTAATTTTGTAGGTTACATGAATTATGCTTTTGGTCCCACAGTAGTACTTCTCTCAGAATGCACTTTTAAAATACCAGCTTCTCTTGCACTTAGGAATCGTACAAAACAATACTTTCTTGCAATGACCTAAAATCAGCAGATTCCGTTACACTGATTTTGTGTAGCACTCAAATCACTATCAGCACTGGAGCGAAAAATTCAGTTTGTTCAAAAGTTTTAAGTTCAAATATTTTTTTCTCAGCAAGGACAATTGTTAGTTTCATAATAATAGGTCATTGCATATATCTTTATTAATGTTATCTGTAAAAAATACTTTCATATTCTCTTAGCCTATTTAAAGAACTATATATATATTTGCCCGATACAAACTTGTTTCGAGAGAACGCTAGCTCTCTCTCATCAGGCGTGTAATGAATATAGTCCTAAGAGGCTATTTAAATAAACTTACAACTAGCATAAAATATAAGTTCTTCAATGAATTCTTAATAGGTCGCAGCAGTGCGCGTCTGAAAACACAACAACCCGAAAAGAAGCAAACATTGCCAAAAATAGCCGTACAGATAGGCCAAAAATTCTATGGGCCGAAACATTCAATTAGTTTTTACCATAGATTTGAGTCTAGCTTGAACACTCATTTTATGCCAAAACAATTAGTTCTTGTACACGTAGAAACGAGCACGGAGCAGTAAATAATCGAGTGTAACTTTGAACGGCCCTAAATATATATAAATATATATATATATATATAAAGTGTAAGGTTGATTTCCGTAAAACAGTGCTCAATACATTCAAGTAGAGCGATATAT
>JAOBRB020336584.1:0-10757 GCA_027575285.2 Zoanthus pulchellus | reverse complement strand
TTCTTGGTCATTCCAGCTCGTTCTGGATCATTCCAGCTCATTCTAGGTCTTTCCAGGTCATTCCTCGTTTTAGTAACCACCGTTTCGGCAAACCAGCACATGTGGTTTATTATGTGTACAGTACATTATTCAATGAACAACAGTCAAAATACAACAGCTCCCTTACACAATATCTTACTTGCTTCTTCTTGAGCTTACCACAAGATACCTTTGATTAAACATAAATACAGATACAGAACCACTAAATTATATTATTTTTCTCACATTTTATATCTATTTTTAACTTAATGTGCTGAATTTTTGTAATTTGTTGCTGAAAAGCCCAAAGGGAACCTTTCTACATTTTGTAGAGGAACTACTGTTAGTATCATCTCTGGATATTGGTGATGACTTACAATTTTTTAGAGCTTGAAAAAAAATACCTGGAGTCACTCTCTGAGGCTGCTTCAGTTTCTTCAAGAGAAAAATCTCTTTTCTGCAAGAACTGGATATTGAGTTTTTGTAGAGCCTGTTAAGAAAACAATATATTTAATATTTTTTTATCTAATATATGAACTAATTTACACAATTTCAGTAACACTAATGTACAGTACAATCTACATCAAAATAATTTGGTAAACAATATAATAATGACAGACAGTAATTTACTATAATAATAATATAGCATACAAAATGCAATATCATTTGAATACTGATGTTTGTGTTCTATTATTTAAAATTTATTCAAAGACATGTGTTTTTAATAAACATAAAATTAAATTTTATTTTTGTCAGGTTTTTCTGTTTAGGATTGAGATGTGGGAACAACATTGTTTTCGCTAAATAAAAAGTACAAAAACATATTTTATTTTAAGGGAAAATTCACTAATTGTCTTTTTACAGTTCATTACTCCATTGTATTTTAATTTAGCTTGCCTATAGTTTGCATATTTGCATATGTTTATATCCAAGTTGAATTGTTTACTAAAAGCAGCCTTAATTTTAAAATCGCTAATCTCAGTTATTTAAATAAGATGAGCTTTTTTTCACTTAACAAGGATTCTCAAATGATAACAGGGTTCTCTCCCTTCACTCAAGACAACATTTCACAACTTTTCCGGGTAATTTCCAGCTGTGCTAAACTGTTTCAAGGTTTTGATAATTCATGACAGATATTTATAAGACATGACGACTTCACCACGGATAAAACTGGTCTTTTTTAATGTTTGTAGCTGCAAAGCATCGTATCACAGCAGTGTCATGCCATTTTGTTGCTTACACTTCTGACTGACTCTTAGCTTGGTGAGGTACGCATTTTTTAATCCGGAGTGCCACTTGATATTTTTCGAGTGAGGTTTAGAACATTACAAATTGAAATCGAAATTTGTGAAAATGTTTACCAACTACTACATTGTAGATTGCTCCGAAGCTGTGGACAATGAATGTTTATGAGGCCTCTTGCATTGCAATTGATAAAGGAGACATAATATTACAGTAACATTTCCTACCAGGCTAACCTTTCATGACAAAATGATCGACTAACAACAATCTTGACGTTTACATAAATTATCTTACCCCCACCAGCAGGGGTAAATAAAAGACCACTTTTATCCGTACTAAAATTATAATGAAAAGTCAATTTCTAAACCAAAATACCAACTTTCTTTCATTTTTTGACAAACCAAAACCAACATTTCATTAAGCAACATAAAAACTGCAGAAAGCAAACATTCCCATTTAGTTTGTTAAACTAGATATCAGCTCTAAAAATATTTTTACAGTACACTTCATTGCAGGATACCAAAACCATATGAATCAATGGCATGCATGTTAGAATGTAATTCACAACCGCAGTGGATTGCAGATGTAAAATTCGAGAATTTCTCCAGGTTGCTCTTAAAAGTTGTATCATTGTTCAAAGAAGTCCAGAGCTGGAATGAAAAATCCAAAAAAAAATCAAGGAATTGCAGGTTTTCCAGGTCTTGTTTGAACCCTGTGAAATCCTTTGATGTACTGAGCTCAGATTGAAAATGAAAACCAACAAGAGTTTCAGTTCAAGTTTCCCTTGCAAAATATAGACTGAACCACTTTCATTTCAAGGAGTTTTCAAACTGGTAAATCTAACCATTTGACATTTTGTTTTGCTTAGAACTGTCAACAAAGTGAAAGAAAAAACCTAAAATTTTTAAAATGTGATTTCTATTTTCAGAATAAAACAAGCAAATTTTTTGTCAGAAGTATATTTAATTTCCTTCCAAGGAGAAACATTGTGATGCAAATAATTTTTGCCATCATATATAATTACTGTTCCAAGGGAAATCAAATAACTATCAAATGGGTGTTAATAATGTTCATACAATATTGCACATTTGTTTTTACAAATTAATGAATCTTTAGAATAAATCATCATGTCATTATTTACCGACAGTAATGCAGGGAACTCTATAGTTGTGCCCATGTTGAGGATAGAACAGAAATTTTATCTATCCCGCAAGCATTTTATATTAAGTAAATTCTGAATTCTTAGAAAAAAAATTTAATCTAAAAAAATAAGCTTTATGCTTAAAATCAATACCCAGAAAAACTGTGCAACCTAAATAATAAACAGCATACAAAAAAATTACTATTAATGCTAATGATTTCAAGTCATGGACGAAATTTAATTGACGTATACTATTAGTAAATAATTAATGTTTATCAGAGAAACAGATGTTCAAACGTTGTTAATTAATATCTATCTTATATTAATAGATGAAGAAAACCAAGAAATAAAGTTTTTTGCCAACAACAAAGGAAATTCAGGTCAGAAATAGTATAATGAAATGAAAGATCAACTTCACAAAAAATAAAAAACTATTGCAACATTTGGTTTTTAAAAATTATGTAAACATCAATCGACTAAATAAGGACAATCAATACATGCAGAAATATTAAGGTATAATATTTAAATTTTTATTTTGTTCTATTAAAGATCTTTGTTTGATGATGTACGGTTTAACCTAAATATTTTGAATGGCAACGATCATCGCATCATTGCGGATACAACAACAACTAGAGTTAAATTTATCACGAATATTAGCTAAATAGTACGTTAAATTGTGATTTGAAAGTAAGCAAAACAAATTCTCTTCAGAAGCAAAACTTACATAAAACGACAAAACAATAACCTGAAGATATTTAGTTTATTTTCATTCATATAAATTATAGTTTACCTGAGCATAATCCTTCTCTATGGCAGAACGTTGTTTTGTGTATGTCCTGAAAAAAAAAGCTATATTTGAGCCTCAGACTGGTTTTGGAGACAAAGCAAAAATTAATGAATAATTTTTCTTTATTCTTACCGAATATCTTCGATTAAATCTTGCTCAAACTGGTATTTTTGCTGCAGTCTATTAAGTTGGTCGCTGTAAACATTCCGCAACGATTGAAGAATCTTGGTCTATGAAAATGAAATTAAGAAAAAATCAGACATCAAATTTAAAATTTTCTAAACAGGTCTATCAGTCCTCACCTTTCTCTGTGGATGAGGTTGGGCAGACATATCAATCTATGTCCAGAAGTAAACGCAGTAATGAATAAATTGAAATCTGAAGCAGGACTTCCTTTAAATCCGCCATCTTGCTTGCAATGTTTTGCCAGGTCACGTGACGTCATCTAGACCAAGTCCCTCCCCCCGCCACAGTTAAGCCATAAGGGATGTTATGTGAGAAGCCGTTAGCGCGCGAGCCAGCTGTGTAGGCATAAAATCTCAAAGTATCAGCTAACCAAATAAATAAGGAAAACATTTTACTGATCACAGCAGTCTTTGAGTGCATATCGCTTGCTCGAAAGGGAAGTGGTATCTACGCACGTGACTCCTAACTCCAAAGGGCCTATTCGATATTCCTTGTCTACATGAGCAATTTATATGTGAGAACTTTAATGTAACAATTTTTATTTGCTCTTGTATATTCCTGAACAAAACTTTTATATGGCGATAATATTTGCTGGAAATCAACGTCATAACGCGTGTTCACACTAGAGACGCAAATGGAAGCGCAGACGCAGACGCAGACTCAAGCGCAAGGACATTCACACCAACGACGCAAGTGATGCAATCTACGCAGGCGCCTGTGTCTGCGTTTGCGTCATCCTCATTCACACTTGGAAATTGGTGAAGCTAAAGCAAACGCAAGCGCAAGGTGTGCGCAAGAAAAAGGAAAATTAATTTTCTTTTTCTTGCGTCTGCGTCTGCGTCAAGTTACATTCACACTTGTTTTTATGGCTTCTATGTCTGCGCTTGCGTTTGCGTCTCTAGTGTGAATGTATACGCCTTTAGTTTTTATTTGGCAAATAATATTCTCACATGTATACACAAAAGATTGTTCGAAAAGACGACACATGACATGGAGACAGATTGTTTTACACGTTCTAATCACTTTAGCAACTACTGACGTGCCGGCTGCTCAGCCTCATACATTCCAACGTGCAGTTATCAGACTGGCTATTGTTTTTTGCCGTCGTCGCCGCGCCCGCGACATCTTCCTCGTCGCCTTAGGTGCCCAATATTATTATGGCCATAATATGAGTGATGCCTGTTCTGACGTCATTGTTTACAACTTGCCCGCAAAACAATTGTGTAGCGAATACAAAATGTCATGCAATAAAGATAAGACCACCACGCGAACAAAGGCAAAGCAATGAAACTTTTCAGTCAGAATGGACAGTGAAATTAGTTGACTTCAGGGTCCAAACTCTCAGAAATGCATAGTAACGAATCTTTCAAACGAGTTTTACACTCTGAAGTATTTACATTACATGGTAGTATCAATATTGGCTGCCCAAACTCATAATAGAGAAACAATTACTACATATTATTATAAATTGAACGGTTTGTTTTTGTAACCGAGTGACAACTTGAAAACGTTAACGTGTATGTTTTAAATAAAATATGGCAAAACCTTCAAATAAATATCTACCTAGATGTATGTACAAAATCGCCCAAAAGTCATAGAAAGTTGTGCTCTAGATAATGCTTTTATGATAGAGCAAAACAATGAAATGAATAAAACTTTATTCATGACATTGAGTCAAAAGTTTTAAAATGAAATTCCAAGTAATATTACAAGCTTTTCAAGTAAAAGTTATGTTATATATTTTACTAGCCTCTCCTCTCGGGCATATTTTGATACGATGAACTTTCTTTATACTTTGAATAGCAAAACAATTTTTTAAAATTGCTAAACCAGCTAGCTGGCATGTAAAAACTGTCATTAGTAGCATACCTTCATCCTTGTGTTTATCACAAATCGCTTTGCTTCCCCGACAAGATTTCACAACAATTACATTTTTTAAAAAAAAACTCACAGTAACAGAGAACTTTCAATCAGTGTCTTTGCAACAACATTGTCGAGTGTTTCATAGCTCGTCGGACACGAAGCGTGGTAAAATTTGGATACATATTAGACTTGCAAAATATACATTTAAAATTAAAGTGTCGCCTGTCGGTTGTGACGAGTGCAACAAGTAGCAATTTCGTATTTATGTCAAACTAGTTTTGAATTTCGCATTTTTTATATGAACAGGAAGAAAATCATAAATAAAACCGACTGAGCATTTTAAGTAGTTCCTAAGTAACCCAAGTTCAGTGTTTATATTGGCAACTTGTCTCCGTCACGATTGTTTTAAATATTATGTACTCAACTCCTGAGCTAGTTTACTGAAATGGGTAACTGGCTTCAACATTGAAATAGCTTTGAGTCTAAACCTCAAAAGTTTATTTTAGTCAATAAGCACGCTCATTTTTCTATTTATGACGAAATGATCTAAATTGGACAATGAGTTGAAGAATTACGTGGCAAACAAAAAACTCAAGAAGTGCCGGATAAAGGAACCCATCACAACGTCAGCTAATATATAATTCATTTGTTCGTCGTATACTTTGTTGTAATTGTTCCGATTGGCTTGTCTGGCTGGGATTTAGATTGTTTTAACTTCAAAGAGTCACTGATTGTTAAGGAAGCTGTTTGTACTGCTATTCAAATATATAATATATTCTTAATTAGCGCAAAAGAAAGGTCAATTTTACGTTTCTCTAATGAACCCCCCCCCCCCTCCTTAGAAACTTTAAAAATTTATCGACATTTTTTCGCCTGAAAGCATTGTGAACAGCTTGAGAGGTTAGCAAAGAATATTTTTACAACTTTATTCAAAATGTTTTCGATGAAGTTTTCATCAAAGTCTGTTTTATCATTAATTGTTTCAATAAAGATTTGATTTCGCTCAAACTTCTGCGAGTCTTTAGAATAAAAAAAACAGCAATCATATAACTTACTATGACCGAATGCAACAAGCAACAAAAATATAGAACACGTTCTGGAGAATAAAGTTACATCAGCTGTCAGCAGAAACGAATGAGCTTGCGGCTGATTTCATCGATTTCTTAGCTCGCATTGAAGCAATACTCGATAGTGAGTTTCAGGTAAGTATCCACGACAACTCCCTTATAGAACTCTTCTCGCCAATATCTGAGCTGCGCTATACCGCTGCCCTTAGCTGCTATCAACTCGTAAGTAAACACAAAATAATCTGCACAAAATTTCCTGTTTGATCCCAGACTGTACTATATAAAGAACATAACTGAACTCTGTGAAAAACATAAGGTACTGACCGATGAATATATATAAGGCAAAAGTTATTTTACATCGCTGTCCAAGATGTTTCAGAAAATTTCAGAATTTATTCACAAAAATATCGAACTTAGCCAAGCCAAGTCACAGAGAAACGTCACTTCCACCAATACCCCCACCCCCAAAAGTAAAATTGACGTTTCTTGTGGGCAAAATCGATATGTGAGGCATCCCTAAGAACGTCAAATATTTCGACTGAGGCTGAACGTTTTAAATATTTTCGGAATATCAGCCTCAAATGTTCAAATTTTAGACAATATAATAATGCGTGTACCGTATGTGGTACTTTTCTGTATACATTTTTACATGTACTTTGTACTGTAATTATCGAATTTTAAAATACAGTAGCTAGTACAAAAGAAAAAGTAATGAAAAATGAAAAACCTGTAATATGAAATTGTTATCTGCAAACTTTAGTCAAGAAGCCCAAGCAAAATTTTCAACAACACTGTATAAATTATTTCATTATAAATAAATGTTCTTCACCTTTTCTCAGTCTCAGAATGCTCTTAACATGTTCTTGAATTTTTGGCTATATTCAACCTCATGAGCTATGTTCTTATAAAAAAGATTCCTATAAAAAATAAAGAGTGTAACCACCTCTTAATTTATCTTTCTTGCATTCACTTTGGGGACCGACTTCATTCTAAAACGATGTAAATTTGTCCTTTTGTAAGAAAACTGTTCTTTTAAATCAACAGCCTCGAAGTGTTCTTAATTCTGACTTTTCTGTTGAAGATTGAAGAAAAAAGATTATACAGAAAACTTCGAGGCATTGCAAAATGATACGAGTCTCAACCTGAAATTGTCATTAAATTGTTCTGAAAGTTTGGGCGATTTGAGCCTCGTGTTCTTATGAAGTTTTTCTTATATAAAAACCGTGTAAAAACAATAATGATCAATGTATGACAAAACTCTTCTTATAATTACGGCTTTTTTACGCATCGATGCGGTCACGTTTGTTATGCAACATCAACAAGCAAGCCACCGAAAGATGTTACAATTTCAGCACATTTGAACACACTGATTTTCGTATTTGTTGTACAAGCCCCTTCTCACCTTTGACCACTACGCTGATAGAGGTAATCTAAATACAATGTTTGCCTAAACTGAGCTAGGAAAAAGTATACACCATGAATAAAAAATCAGTGTTTGCAACAAAGGGGGTGCATGTTCACAGGCTTTGTCACGGATTCCCTTGGCCTTAGAGATAATCCGCTATATAGCTAACATCTCTATAGGGAGTAAAGATGCATTCAATATAGATATACTGGCCTTACATTGTCACTCAGTATATCAGACCATTATGTTAAATTTTAATAAGAAAAATGTTGACTATTACAAGATTTTATGTGAAAACTGGCTATCTCAAAAAAAAAACCGGATATGTTGGCCCACCTTTAATTTTCAATTTCGGACTAGCATTTTGAAACTGCAACAGGCTAGATTAGTTTCTATCCGGCCATATCAAGTTCTATTTTCACTTCGCAACTTTTATTTTCATATTTCAGATTCTGTTCTTTTCGCCACTACGGGCCGAAGTTCGTGACTTTTTTCTATAAGAACAACGAGGCTCAAATTTGCTTAAGTTTAAGAAAATTTTAAGATCTAGAACAATATCAGGCTGGGACCCGACTATCTATATCTATGAAATATCTCATGTGTATTAAAGACTTATAACTCAGGGCCGGAGCAACCGGTTAGACCAATCAGGCAAAGGCCTGGAAAAACTTGACTAAACTAGACTACAGTCAAATCTATCTAGATTAACATTATAGTTAGCTATAAGCTATATATTACTGAAAGCGTTTACTTGACTAATTATTAATGTAGCAAGGAAATGTGCCTGACCACTTTTGTCCTGACTGCTCCGGCCCTGCAACTTAGCAACATGATATGATAGTGAATGCGAACAGTCTTGCTTGCGTTTGTAATTGTAAAATGTTAGGCGCGCCGTTTTGCAATGGATTGATTGTTTATACAATGTATTTTCTTTAATTCTTCAACAGAATTATGCGGAACAGTTTGAGGATGAAATCACCAAAAAATTTAGAAGAATAATGAGCCTCGGAAGAATTTTCGGTTCCATTAATAAAAAAAAGCCTGAGTGTACACTCACAGTAGTCATTATTGACTCAGTTCTTTTGATAAGAAACTCGTTTATATTTAAGAAATTCAGAATTGAGATCTAAATTGGCCTTAGATATAGAAACTTTCAGTACTCGACCCAAAATGATAAGAAACTCGTAAATTTAGTGATAATCAACTTCCTAAAATTAGAATAACAAGCAATGAATATTTTGAAATTAAAATTATAAAATTTATCAACCTTCCTTAGAACTGTTATTTTTTGCGTTGTATACTTTAAGACTCGTTTCGCGTTTTGTTTTGCAAAGATTTGTTGTTAAGGTTTTGCAATTATCATTTTTTGGCTTTAACAAAATTTTGCTCCCTAAGAAACTGCTAAATATAAGAAACTTTCAGTACCAAAAATTCTTCAAAATTTAAGCAACTTTTGGTACTGAAAAACATCTTAGTTTCTTATAAAAAAGAATGAGTGTTCACGTATTCAGACGATTAACAATGCTTCCAATGTCTTCTTGTTTTCGTTGTGATTTCTCATCATTTCAAAAGTGTTATGGCTGAAGCAAAAAAAAAGTTAAAAAGCTCAGTTTAAATTTATTGTCATTGATTGACAAGGTTCAACGACGAAACCAAACACATGCAATTGAAACATTTAAAAAGATTGCATGTATCTTACGCTTTCGATAGATATATAAATTGTTTTATGACATTAAAAAGCTTTATAAAAATATAAAGAAATTCCAGCTACTTTTCTCTTTGTGAAGTTCTGGACACGTAATTCGTTAGTCTGATAGAAGTTACATACTTTTCAAAAGTATACAGGAAGTTTTATCTTTGACCACAAGACCTCCGGAGATAGCACAATGGAATTGTAAAACCGGAAAACACAAACTGAGTATTGAACTTTTCAAGTGATCAGCACATGTAGCTGCTTTAGAATACCAAACGGAAAACGTGATGTATAATCAAATTTATATACCGCTCCCACGGAAACATTGTTTTATAGGTGTGTCTAAATGGCCGGCAGCAGTCCAGTGTCTTCGATTTACTAAATAGCCAGCAGTCGAACTTTGCGCCATTCTGCCAATATGGAATATATTTTCTCCCAACTAGCCGGCAATATAATGTGGAATCACCGGCTCAGAATCGCAATTAGTTTTTAAAAGTATAAAATTTTAAAGTTATAGTATTATATTTATATATTACTGATTACAGAAAGGGGAGCAGTACTGTCAGTAGTGAGGTCAAGGCCAGTGATCTCATAAGAGGAAGCTCTAATGAGGTCAATTAATAAATGCAATAATCTCTATGCATAATAAGATACTAACACAAGGAATAACAAGGAATTATAACTTCTAAGATTGATAGTTGAAGATCTCTGTAGAGTTGCACTTTGTAATAATCGTCGCACTTTGTAATACCTATCGCACTTTGTAATAAGTTGTGTCGCACTTTGTAATACCAGAAGCCCATAAGTAGGAGCGAGCAATGTCCATGTCATGTTCTAGTGTCACGGCGTTTTTACGAACCGACTTATTTTTAGTTCAGCTATTGCGAATTCAAACCAAACACATGCGTCCAAACTTGATCAATAACATCACTGTTAATTCGTATGAATTGTCTGATTCTTCCGGGACTGAAACTTCTATTGAAATTTCCTGATAAAAGCGATCTAAAATTAAACCTGTTCGTGAAAACGCCGTGACATAGGTCTATTATCCTACTTGTGGGCCGTCTTGGTAATACCTACTGCACTTTGTAATAAGTCGTGTCGCACTTTGTAATAAAAAAGCTGTTTCACTTTGTAATAACCTTCTTCGCACTTTGAGTAATCATCGCACTTTGTAATACCTATCGCATTTTGTAATAAGTCGTGTAGCACTTTGTAGTAAGAAAGCCGTTGCACTTTGTAATCACCTTCTTCGCAGTTTGTAGTACCTTCATTAATGGGTAGCGACTATAAGTGCGTTTTATTATAGATCAATCAGTTCTCCATAGTCAGCCTAGTAGTAATACATCAAGGGT
>JAOBRB020336403.1:0-10759 GCA_027575285.2 Zoanthus pulchellus | reverse complement strand
ATAGAACTCAGATAATATTACGACTAAACAATGGGATCGAAGTTGCATCAATCATTGAATTGATTGGCATGGATATCATGTTCTCACGTTCAAAGAATGCCTAGACCAGAAATTAAGTTAATCTTTATCAAGTCCAATAATATTAGCAGATGACTAGAGTTTGTGCCCTTTCACCTTTGCATCAATCTCGACACTTCACAGAAGAAACAAAAACGAAAACGAACGTCATGTTGGAGAGACGCCAGATGTAATTATTTCATATTTTGTAGTATTTGAAAAGTCCATTTTAGCTTCAAGATCTAATAGTAATGTTCTGATGTAGGAAACAACCCTCAAGTTGTCATCGTGGTTTGCGTGATCTGAATGAACACAATACAAAGTTTCCGGATAGTTTCGCCTTATCAACTCGATTTTTATATCAAGTACTGCGGCCAATGCAAAGTTATTTTTTTTGTCCTAAAGTTAACTGAACCACAGACAAACGGGTGCCAAATAGACAGCCATTTTGATATGTTGGATGTGAACGATCTAAATCAAGGTTGGGGCCTACCACCGCAGTAGTGACTTTGGCACAGACGCGAGAACTGGCTGATGTCAAACAGTGCGACAAAGCGATTAGAAGTCTATTATTCTTAATTGGCCTGTTAAAACACTGCTTTGCAAAGCTACAACTGACATCCATTTTGGTATTGTTTTCTTCTTGCTTCAATTTTAGCGTTGAGTAAACAATCAGTGTAAACATTGTGGGATACTTTCCAGACGAAGCGTTGTATGAGACTCATATCTGAATAATCTTGGTGTGTTTCCGAGAGATAAGTGAATAAGTCCGTATAAAAGATTCTAAAGTTTCTATAGAGCGTCATTTGGACGCTTGTCTTGCTTATAACAAGGACTTAAGAGAAATTCTGCTCACTTTTATATTCGCTGTTTATTTGAGATTGAATTTCGTTTTGGGGCTAGGGAAAACGTTTGGTACTTTGATACCAGTTACTGAGAACGTGAGAAGTCGACTAATGGCCTGACAAAAAGAGAAGAAAACAAAATACAGTTCATCCGATACCAAGAGCATTTCGATTGTCAAGAAACGAACGTGTAACAAGTTTTCGTCTGATTGCTAAGCAAAAAGGGCTTGTGTAGATCAATGTTGGTCTTACTAAAGACAAATTCTAGAAAAGGTTGAACATTATCAGGCGACAAACAAGCAAGAGACTTTAAAACTATAACAAGCAATGGCCGAGTGGAGTGTTCCAAACATGTCGGTAACCATATTTCCACCTTCCTACACACCAAAGAATCCTGAACAAAGACTTGCAGTGTATGCTGTTTTTCAGCTTGTACTTTTTACAAGCATTTTTATTGTCGGTTTCTTCGGGAATTGTATTATTATTTACGGTGTAATGCAGCAAGGGAAGTACAGAACAACAAGCAATTATTTCATTGCCAATCTTGCTCTGAGTGATTTAGCAGTCTTGGTTATAAGCCTACCTGTACAATTGCTTCAAGAACTTGCATCATGGCCGTTCGGAGAGATTGCCTGCAAAGTTCTGTACCCGCTCGGCGACGTGTTTATTTGTGTGAGTCTAGCAACACTGACAATCATATCGGCAGACCGTTACAGAGCAATAGTGACTCCTTTTAAAACCCGCCTTTCAAAAAGGCAAGCAAAATACGCCGTGGTGTTGATATGGATTTTTAGCTTTTTAGTTGCAGGTCTTCCTGTTTCCTTTCTTCTTAAAATAGTCGAAGATGAACGCGTTTGGTTCTGCTATCCTTTCTGGCCGTCGCTACTAGCAAAGAGACTGCACATGGCTTTCACCGCTTGTCTTGTAACAGTTTCTATGCTCGTGATTGCATATTCTTACATTCACATTGTGAGATCGCTTTGGAAAGTAAGAATTGTCTACCGAGCAAGCTCTAACGACTCGCAGAATTCCATAGTTAGACTAGAACAGAAACGAAAACTGGTGAAAATGCTGATAACAATTGTCATCGTCTTCGCCATTTGTATCATGCCATATGTTTTGTTAGCAATTTCTGTGGAGTTTGCAACGCTAACTCGAAACGAGGACTTGAGGATCTCTTTGGTTGTGGTAATGTCGCTGTTGTACTTAAATTCGGCTTTAAATCCAGTTATTCTGTGTACTATGAGCAAAGATTATAGAAAAGGGTTAAGACCGTGCGGTTGTTAAGAATAGTGTTTATAAACCGTTTCGGCATAATTTCCGCCATCAGAGCTTTAGATTTAAAATCATACTTAACTGTGTTAATTTGCCAAGGGGTTATAACGGAAACAAATCATTGAAAAATCTTGAACGTGCTGAATCAATAGTTTATTGAACGACATTAGAACAATCCAGGAAAAATCTTACATAATATGAGACTATTTTGGTACAAGCGTTTTAATGTATCTTTAAAAGCGATTTTGTAAATGCTCTTGTGTCAAGCAAGAGACCTTTAGCAGCATGAGAGGTATCAGTGTTACCGAGTGGTTCACAGAGTACGTGAAAGTATAAATATATTTACAAGCACTCATCTCATTACTTTTATAATTTTTAAAAAATATTTATAACCAATCCTTAATAGAAATTTTAAATAACATGCATTGTGGTACCGTGATGTACAGCAGAAAGAGTCACGACTTGGAGCATTCTTTTAACTTAAACCAAAACGCAGAAAATATTTCAATAACCATCTATTGTACTTTTGTGTGTATACATTATTTGATTTCATCAGGAGTGAGTGCAAACTATTGATGGCATTTAATTTTTATTCTAATCCGCTGAAATACACAAAAAGGCAACTCGTTTTAAAAAGTTTTTTAAAGGGACTAGTAATTTTTGTTTTATTTGTAACTACATGTAGTGAATAGTGATTCATCTATTCTTTCCAAGACTCTGTGAGTCTACTTCTTAAGCAAATTAAGCGGATTTAATTTTAGCTATGTAAGTTCTTAAATTAATATGAACTAAAAAAACTCCTTGCTTTAAAATACATATACACTACAAACATTTAAAAGATTTTGTTTCTTAGATTATTTTAAATTTGAATTAAATAACTTGCATGAAATAATGATAATATATATATTTTTTGTATTATTTGCACCTCGCGGCTATATTTCATATTTTGGTTGAAACGTATCAAGTCTAGAGTGATTCGCCTACGTTTAGAATTTAATTATTTTTTTATCAACGGCAACGAGCAAAAGTTAAAAAAAGCTTGCATTGGCGC
This sequence comes from Zoanthus pulchellus, assembly GCA_027575285.2. NCBI lineage: Eukaryota > Metazoa > Cnidaria > Anthozoa > Zoantharia > Zoanthidae > Zoanthus > Zoanthus pulchellus. The sequence goes on along the minus strand of JAOBRB020336403.1, from coordinate 7,531 downwards.
TAAATTAAATTCCAGCCCTATGAATTGCTGATTAATATCATGACCCATGGCTCTGGAATTTTGATCGCACTGTTAAGCTTATTAGTTTTATTTTATTTTATGTTTGCTAATAATTTCTGGAGACGCTCGATGTCTCCTGAGGTCAAACACCCTCAGAGGATCCCTTTCATCATGTTATTTAAAAGATTTTGCATACGACAGGTTTTTAGCTCAACGTATCATATCATGCACCCCAATCAAGTTAGTAATCCCCACACGAAAAAAAAAACATTTTTTTAGTTGCTTTTCATGGTAAAAAGATTATCGTGAAATATACACTTTGTTAACCACCTATTAAATAAAAAAACGAAATTGCGATGTTGCCTTTGTATGTATGTATGTTTTATAGTTTTGTGTTTGTATTTGAATATTACTTTAGTTAATTTGTCAGTTAGTCATTGTATTACACGGCTTTTTATAGTTCATCGTTTTAAAGGACGTCAACAATTAAGCTCAGATTAGTAGAAAATTAATTACAATTTAGGAACAAGCTCAGATTACTAGAAAATTAATTACAATTTAGGAACAAGCTCAGATTGAGGCTGAGAAAAAGTGAAAATGTTTCCTGTTGAAACTTTACTGAATTTTATATTTGTAATTCATGTTCGCAGTGTCCATAGTTAAAAAACAGAAGAACGGTTTCCCCTTTTACTTTTAGTACATCTACACTTTTTCATCGATTGTCATTATATCAAATAATTTTCTAAATGATACACGTATTCATTTCGTCTTGATGAATAATAAATGAACAGTGATCTCCCCAAGTTTCAGAGGACCAGGATTGTTAGTTAATACTGGCATTGTCGTTTTGTTCTAATTTCTCACCATTTCAAACTAGTCACAGTACTAATATAATCATGAACTAATTGATGCTACAGCTAAAAAATATGAACAATGAAGAATTGTTTTTTTACTGGTTCTTGTAAAAAAAGAGTGTAGCGAGTCGAATAGATAGTTTAATTAAGCTTGTTGGGATTCCCAGAATCAGCGATTGTTTTCATTTTTTTTGAAATGGAGCAGCCGTTTGAAAGGCAGACTAAATTACATAGAAGACCTTTTGTAATCTAATAGTTAAAAACTTACAGGCCAGCATTCGCACTGTCGAGTATAATTCCGGATTTCAAAACCTTGGTAAAAGTATATAATGTAGTGCATGTAACATTTATAGTAATCTCCGAAACACATATTGACTCAGCCATTTACACTCGACTATCTACTCAGAAACAGGACTTGAACAGGCGGGTATAGAATACTTTGTGCAACCGATCAGTAACAAAATGACAATGCTTCATCTACTTAATACTAAAGTTTGTCTTCCGCCACAACTACTTCCAACTTTTTTCATTGTCTATATTGATGAAAGTTGTATTTAATCCTATGGATATTATAAACTTCGATTTTACTTTGTCAGTTTCAAATCTTTTATCAATATAACAGATCAATGACACGGTTATTTTACAGAGTTCAGCTTTGAAAACGTTTTATACAAACAACTTTAAGATCTTGTTATAGTAAAATTGAAAATTTGATCTTCTTGCTCTGGCTTTAATATATTAAGTACTGAAAATATATTGCCAAATGCAGCAATAGCTTTAAAAAGGTAAATATATGTCTGTTATTAACGGCAAATACAATTTATAGAAATTTATTGCATTAAGCAGGAATGTCTTCTTTAAAAGTTAAGAACGTGCAAAAAGCTATTTTAGGCCTAAACATCCAATGAGTATACTTTTACCAAAGTTCTTCGATTCCTTGAGCCTTGAGGCGTAACCCGTGTCCAGAGTGAACGGGTTAAGAACTTTATAGTAAACTACAAAGAAGATTACAATGTTTTTTTGTTTCATGTTGTGTGTACAGTCATTGTTAGGATCTTTTGTTCTACGTGCGATGTAGTTGATTAGTTCATTGGCCGTTTGCTCATTTACCTCTCAAAGACTTGTTATTTGTGCATGTTCAACGACATATTTCAATAGCGAAAGGGAGACCGATATCATAAAACAAAGAAAGTTATCAAGTTGACTGATTTGATGTACACAAAACGTCAACTTTTACGAGTAAAGTTCTCATTTTTGAACTCGATCGAGGCCAACAATGAATTCTCCGCGCTGTTATTTTACGAAAAAAGTATTTTTATCAAACATTTTGTTCAACAAAAAATGTGCTTACACAAGCTTAAGTGAGTTAAGATAGGGTGTAATTCCATTCCAATGTTAGTCAGATATGTTATTTCTATCTTGGTAGCTATAGATATCAATTTCACAGCTAGTATTAGTAAAGTCTAATACTAACTGATAGTGAAAGTCTCAGAAGATCGGCCAGGTTTTTTTTTTCACATTTACTACATACAATTGTTAAGAACAGAGACTGCGGTGGGTTAAAAAGTCACTACCTCACACCGAGTTACAAAAAAGAAAGATTTTAAAAATTTAAGAAGAAATCCTCTCGAAAGTTAACTCTGTAATTTCCGGTAGTTAATAGACAACATTTTGGCAGACTCAAAGTAATTTCCGGTATCTAAATCTAATAGTATTAAAAGAACAATTAAGTTACAAACTGCGCTGACCGATGATGTTAATAACATTCATTAAGTCTTGATTTGAACTTTTAAAGTAGAACAACAATCATAGCTTTAGCTATAAATTTTAACTGTATGTTTAGGTACCTTCATAACTAATTTAAATTAGAGCTGTTTAAAACGATTTTTATTTTTAAAATAAAAAATCACGGAAAAAAAACTATCCTTATGTTTTCAACCAAAAAGAAAGCGCCTCCTTTAATGAACCGATCAAATCGTAGGTCACAGAACTCATTAATTATCAGATGTCTAGGTTTGGCCATTAAATCAGTTAGACATAATGTTGTTGTTTTTCGCAGAATGAAAAGTGCTGTGCAACTGAGTTTTGTCCGTGGAAAACAATTGTTTACATGCTAATAGATTCTAGAAAAACATCCCAAAAAATATTCGCAAAGAAAAGCTAACTATGATTGTATTGCAAAATGGGCGCGTTTGTCGGTGCTTCAAAACAGGAATACCCATTGTAATCTTATCAGTTGACCCGACTTGTACTCTCGGAGAAGAAAACATTCCTATATTTTGCATTGCTAGTGAATTTGGGGTGTAGTCGTAATATTTAGTTTACTGTGTGTTATGCTTAAGACAAGACAACAAATCTTTTTTCTGTTTTGTGCTTAAAAAGAATGTTGCCTGTTTATAAAACAACACAGAATCCTTTCTGACCAAATATTGTTTGTTTTTAGAAGTACAAAACATACTCTGATGTTTTGATGACGATCCTTGGACCTGTTGCTTTTAGCTAAAAGTAAATCTTAGATTTCGGCAAAGTCCTTATTTGTTTGAAACTAAATATCGTTGTTGATGTTTGTTAAAGAGGGCGGTGTACGTGGATTTTGTTTTCGCATTATTGGTCCGCTTTCATTCAGGACCTTATCAAGGTATTACTGTTGGACAGGTTCTTTTACACATATTAATGTCTAGCATAAACAACAAAATAGAAACAACAAGTTTTAAAATTTGCTTGCTTTAGTTAACAAATCAAATCTTTGGCACATTAAGAGAATGAAAGATGTTGAAGTGACTTGAAATATATCTTGCTAACATCATTAACCTTGTCACTCAATTTTAAGCGTTTTTGATTGGATCACTTTTGTGCTGCAGAAATGAACACGCAAAAAAGTATAATCTGGCAAAAACAAAGCAAATGAAATCTGACCTCGTGGAACTCAGTTACTTTTACCAAGCCATTTTTTAATTATTAAGAACTTTTTACATATAAAGCTTTCAAGAATGATACAAAGAAACGGAAATTGCATTATCTTTTGAAATTTTTTTTTAAGACGTGACTTTTGTTGAAAGCATTTTAAGTATTGCCGGAAAAGTTCATTTAGTTGCTGTCTGTCAGCTGTTAAAGATAAGTGTCTGTGCTAAATTGTTTTAATCCAGTATCACATAAACCTACAAAACATCATTGGTGGAACAAACAGTCCCGTAAATGGTTGCGAGATTCACTCTGAGCTTTTTTTAAACAGCTAAACATAATGAATGAATTTCGAAACCTTCCTTCACTATCTATCTTGTTTCAAAAACCATAGCTCAGACTTGTACAACAGTACAAGCTTTGTTATTAGAATATGTACAACTTTATAACTATAAGAACAAGGCGAGACTCAATTATACTAGAGTAAAACACGTGATTTGACTAAGAATATACAGAGGATATTACACAGTGGCGCGGCGCGAAGATATGAAATTTATTTTCGAGTGATGAAAACAATATTTCCAAGCAAGTTCTTTTTTTATACGAACGTCAAATTTTTCGACTGAGGCTAAACGTTCTTAAATATTTTCGGTTTATCAGCCTTAAATGTTCATAAAATATCCTTACTGATTTTAGACAATATAAATAATACATGTACCGTATGTGGTACTTTTCTGTATCCATTGATTTGTACACGTACTTTGTACTGTATTGAATTTTAAAATATGGTAGCTATTACGAAAGAAAACCTCTGATGTAAGATTGTTATCTGCAAACTTTAGTCAAGAAGACCAAGCAAATTTTTCAATACTACTGTATGAATTGTCAGCCTCAGCATGATTTTAACATGTTCTTACGTTTTGGGCAATTTTCAGCCTCTAAGAAAGAATATCTTTGATATCTTTGCAAAAAAGTTTGACAGTTGTTTTTCTATGGACTTTCATAGCTGATGTCACTTGACGACTCCACAATAATTTGTCTTCTCCACCGTGTTTGCCATGTTTTGCAATGCAAGCGACGACAACCGCGGGAAAATACTGACGCGTCCGCATATCCCGGACATTTGTTTAATACCTTTTTCATATTTCACTCCAGTGAAATATGGAAAATATCAGTGGTATAGTTTCCGGTGTTTTACTTGTAACCATATAATAAAGAGTTATCTTTCAGAGTCAAAGAAAGTGTGAAAGAAAAGCCTTCGCGACCATCTCGGCCACTCGTAATCAACATCTATGGAGCCGCAAAATACGTGAATCCATCGAGATCCGCACCGAGCAACTAGCCCTGATCCGGGACACTGGGTATGAGCTTCCTGCGATCTACAGCCGTATTCTCACACAAGTTCCCTCCTGTGTACAGTCCACCAACCACCATCACATGGCACAAGCACTGAAGAAGCAGTCGAGATTGTGGCGAAAGCTTTGCTTTCACGCTTTCTATGACTCTGAAGGATAACTAGATTCTTAATTATAATAACAGAATCCAGTAGCAACAATTATTCTGACGTGTATGACGTCACAATTGCGGTGTAGGAAAAATACAACTACAAGTCTTTTGTTATAAGAAAAACTTTATAAGAACAACGAGGGTCAAATTGGCCAAAATTCAAGAAAAACTTAACAACAATCTCAGACTGAGACTCCGAAATGTCCATGAAAATGATTTACGTAGAGATTTCACTATCAGCACAATACAAAACACAATAAATCTTGCGATGTTGAAAGGCTTATTATGGTATACTCAAAATCCTGATGGTTATTAAAAATACATGGGTCAACTTTTCTAACACTCCCCGTATATATGGAAGAGGCACGTGAATCTTATTTCTTATGTACCTTATTTTTAGTATCCCCGCACACTATTTATGTAATTTGAAAGTAAATAATTATTTGTCCGTCCATTTTTTATTGCGCTCCGCAAAAAATGTATTTATTTAAGTTTCCTTTTAGAGAGGCTTTAGCGGAGATTCAACATGCAAAAATGTAAAATCTGCTTATATGCCGTCCTTAATAAAGCCAAAACACCGAAGGGTCTAATTTTAAAAACAAACTCACTTTTTTTATAATGTTTTGCAAACGGTGAATAATGTGGTTTTTATTTATACCTGAAATGTGATTACTTATTTTTCTGTGAATGTCAAGCTGTTCTTGCTTTTTAAGAACTATATATTATGGGACCCTTATAATTAGTGTCTCGTCGAGGGAAAGTAAAAAGGGACCTTGAGCAACGAGGTCGGGAACGTAAACGCGATGACGGCTCCGAGACTAAATCACTTTCTGGTTTACTCTTCACTTCTTTATTCGGGTCTTTAGAGTATTATTTCTTTGCTTTTCGCTTTGTGTATAGAAAAACGATGAAATATTTATCCGTGAAGCTAAACAAATATTGAGAAAGTTGTTGCAGTTACGTCACGTTAGTTTCGGCAGCTCCGTGAACGGGCTCCCTCGGTACAGGTGCATCCCACCGTACAGTTAAGAAATATTGTATTTTGTATTGTTCTCTGCCATGTTCGTCGGTGTCGCTGTCCTCGTTGATCATTGGTCCCTATAGACTCTTTAACATTACAGAAACCTAAAATAGGCACTGGTTCCATGGGCTACTTGGTTTGTAAAGGATTTAACAAGCAAGATATTTCCCTTCTACCTTGATCAATGAAACTAGTTTATTATTCTGAGAACCGCTTTATTGTAAGAATTTTTCCTTTGACGTGGGTGGGCATCAATTTTAAAATGTAATCAAGAAAAGGTTTTGAACAAGAAAAGCCACAAACCTTAGATACTTCCGGCTTAACGTAATAAAAGCAAGTTATCTTGCCTGCGGAATGGAAATACTAATCTGTGTGATGTTTCATTTTTATTGAGGTATTCTTGTGGCTGGCAATCAAAATTAAGTTACCTAGACATTAGTTTGGCATAGCTATAAAGACCTAGTAGAGTAATAGATAATAACAATAAATTGAAACGAATGTAGCGCTCATATCGACCATATCCATAAATGTTCAAGACAACTCATAAAGATGTCATACATTGAATATCCGTGGGGTAAGTATGTGATAGTTAGCAAAAGGATTCAGTTTTTCGCGATGAAAGCCCTCTCGTATGTGATGCCATAAAGAACCTCTCATCTTTATAACCTTGACCTTGAAAGGCAATGTCTTAAAGCTGCTCCAACCTCAACAACTTTTTTCGCTCTCAAATAACACTACAACGTTTTATCAGTGGAATTAATTCAGCTAAAATAAGGACCTGCTTAAATGTTACATTCTTTGTATCATCAGTAAATACAATAAACGCTTTTTTCAATTGAAAAATCTTAGCTTATAAGAACAATTAGGCTCAGATTGGCCAATGATTAAAAACATTGTTTTTTGTGAAGTTGTTCTTAAAAAGAGCGTTTACATATAGTCTTAGGCTAGTTGAAGTTTTACTAAATCTTGTAATTTGCGTTCCGCAATGTGCACAGTATAAAAACACGTAAGCTCCATTTCACATTTAATACTGCATGCATGTCTACTATATTGTCCTAAGTTATAAATACTAATCACCAGTTTCTCAGACAATCGGAACTGCTTTTCAACGTCTTGTCTTTTTGTTTTCATATTTTCACTATTTGAAACCGCTCACGGAAGTGAGAAGAAAATAATTAAGAAGAAATTAAGGCTGAAACAGCCAAAAAAATAAGAACATTAAGCCTCTGCAAAATTTGCTGGTTCTATA
>JAOBRB020336293.1:0-10760 GCA_027575285.2 Zoanthus pulchellus | reverse complement strand
TCGAATTCTCCCAAACGTGCACCTCGGTTTTCATAGCGCTATGAAGGCACAGAAAAAATGTTTTATTTCTTAAATAATAATCTCTTTCCAAAAAGTTCAAAACACTTCAAAACAAAACAAAAATAATTCGAGTCGCTGGTAGCAATTCGTTCCTGGGAAGGCTTCAAGTTCATTGAAGTTCATTCAAGAAGACCAACTCGATGATTTCCGAGTTTTCGTTGTTTGCTAACAAATTAAGTAAGCAAAATCTACTGAGGTGCTCCCAATATCCTTTTCAACGTTTGGACACTGTCCGTTTGTTAATAAGGCTCTTTGCAAGTGCGAAAGAAACTGAAGACTGTTGTATTAAACTACCAGACATCTTGCAAGGTACAGGATGCTGATATACCCTTCCTTAGTATTTTTTGTCACTCACAAAATCGGTTCATTACTCACCCTCACTGAGGATTATTGCTCACAGCTTGGCACGTGACCAGCCGCAACCAGGGTTTTTTCACGTCTACTTCAGTGAAATGACCCTGGGTACGTGGTTGTCTCAACACCTTCGACTTCTCTGACGTCAAAAGGTCAAACCCAGTCTACTTCGTTTTTTGCAAAATGTTCGGATTATCTTCGGAAATACTTCAGATTTCACATTTTGACATTAAATTTAACACTAGAGAGAAGTTTCTGTCGAAAAAATCTCATGCATTCGTGCCTGCAATGGCCACTGCTATCTTAATACGTGAAAACAAAAAAAAAATTCAGAACGTTGCATTTGACCTTTAAATGAGATTGGCTTGCAATAGGCTTCGATATCGATGGTGCTTACTCTGGACTTTTAAATGCGGCTTTGTGTTTTGTGTTGTTCTTTGCTTTGCGTTAAAGGTCTGCTCTCTACATAAATTTATTACTAGCAGTAATCATAGATTAGTGAAGTGCATTCGATAGTTTAAAGGTTGGATAGGATAGCAATTTTTCTAGCACTCTGGTAGATCGAGGGATTAAACTTAGTCCTGTGTAAAAACAGTTAACACAAACAAAAAGTCAAATGATAAACCGTTGTGTAATTTCATGGGAAGCTTACATGCCGTAATATTCACTATTGGCTGAAACGACCCAGACCCTATCAGAGAAATCCAAGATGGCGTCGACTTGGATCAACCACAAAATCGAGATTTTTTTCGCCTGCTGAGGAATGGAACTCAGACCCTCTCAGAGAAATCCAAGATGGCGTCGATTTGGATCAACCACAAAATCAAGATTTTTTCCGCCTGCGCAAGATTATGATTGCGTTCTCGGCTAACGTCGAACGCAATTATTATTATTACTATTATTATTTTATTGTTATTATTATTATTATTATCTTTATTATTATTATTACTATTATTATTATTATTATTATTGTTATTATTAAATAAATAAATAACAACATAATTAACAAAACTGAACTCTACCATTTCATATGCTTCGCCGGTTTCTACCCTGGTCTCGACCGAGACATGATGAACAATCCTTACCCAGTGCCCTTACAAGAGCTTCAGAAAAAAATGGCAAAATCTATGGACTGTTAAATTGCCCAAAAGCGCAACACAAACGGCAACCGCGTCATCCCATTGCAACGTGACAACAGTTCTCCCCTCCCCCTTCATGCAGGACAATAGCACAGGCTGCAATTATACAGAAATTCTGTCTCTTCAAGTGATGTTTTTGACTGGTTGTGGATTGGCTCATACTACCTATGACAGAGACTGACTGTGGGGAAGCCTTCTAACGGCCTGTATAACAAGACCTAAATGTATAGTTTCTATCCGTTTTCAATTTTGGTTTTTCTGGATTTCTGTGGCGAAAGGCCTTTTGGGAAGGCCTGATGTCATGGCGTTGAGTGAATGAATGATTCAAGCGTAACCAACTGACATTGAGCAATTCCGATTTTGAGCAATTCTAACTTACTAGAGTCAGCTCATTTTTGCCGGCCCGAAAAAAAGTATAAAGTTAATATCAAAAGCGTGTGTTTTGGGAAGTTAAACCCCATATTAGGGAATCAGAAACATTGAACTACACTTTGAATGGTATACGATAACGAAATATTGTAAAAATGTTTTTATTTAATACAAACAATCAACTGGAAGTCATGACCAAGGTTACTTTAAACTTATAAGTTTAAATATAGCAAAAAAGACATGAAATTTAGTCGAGAATGTACAAAAAACCAATGTATAAAATATTGATTTACCCATCTTACCGTGCGGTATAAGTTCCACTACTTTACTGTCTTGTCCAAGATTGTTGGTGGCCACACAGTTATATTTTCCTTGATACATCTTCAACATGCGATTAGTTGTAAGTCTGGCTTCGTTCTTTTTGTGTTTGGTTACAAAGAAACCACTCTGGCTATTGTTAATCTCTCGTCCGTGTCTCAACCAACGAACGTTAGGCACGGGCCAACCAGTGGCACTACAGGGAATTTCCACAGGCAACCCAATCAGGACAAGTTCAAATAACCTCATTGGCTGAATTATCGGCAAAACTACGGAGAGAACGTGCTTTTTTAAGTAAAATTCATTGTCTCTCAATGGAAGGTTGTGAAAAAACTATATCTATAGAAATACGTGCTTTTTCAATGGATGGATTACTTTTTTTCTCACCTGAGACAAATCATAAATTCAACGCAAAACACTTTGGTTTATAATATGTCCAAACGTAAATTTGGTTATGTTTTGTAATAACTTTTCTTAAATATAACTTATCCTTCAAATCCCTACATTTTCAATAGTTGCGCTTTTTTGCAATAAGCTTCAGTTGTTCATATTCAAATTTGCTCATCGAAATTGTTTTCATGAAGTGTAAACTTTGTGTAATCTTAATTCTAAATACTTTGAAAAAATCGTTATTAATGCGTCTGTATTTTAAACTTTATTAACTAGTTAAAAATTAAACGGAAAATAAAATATTAATTGGATTTCTCGATCCGTGGACTCTTAGTATCCCATTTATAAAACTGTAGAAAACTCAAACCACCGGGTATATATTACTTCATGTAGAGGACACGGAATTTAACAAGGTTTGTGATTGACGGAAATAAGGTTGGAGTAAGCTTTATCTTTCTTTTGATTGGTTCAAAAGTCTGTGTCCTCTACACCAAGTAAAAGCCAAACCACCGTAGCTGTTAACTCCGCGGTTTGGCCAGGACCATGCAACACAATTGTCTACCCTTGAACCTTGCAACAAGACGTCTAGAGATCACACATTTTCGAATCGATCAAAAGAAAGATAAGGCTTACCTCAACTTTATTTATTTTGGCCAATCACAAACCTTGTTTAAGGTGGGACTTAAACTAAAAAACTTTTTCTTCAAATAAGAACTTCTCAAGGAATTTATAACGTGTTTCAACATATAACTATCAAACATGACCAGCAACTGCATGTTTAAGTCTTTTGTTACCATGGTAACAGAGGCAGCTTGAATAAACTGCTGAAAAGCACCCTCTCCTTGAGAAAAAATTGAGCAGAAATAACTAAACTGAATTTAATTTATCTTAAATACTTGCTGGGAGAAAAATATTTAAGCCTAAAGTTTAGAAAAAACAAGACTTTTTTTCTTTAATTTCTCCCTGCCACACTAAAATAAAGCAGCGGAGTTACCTTGTTTTGGGTTTATTCCAAAGAGGGTTTGCCCTACATAATATTCAGGAACAATATAGTGGGCAAATTTAAAATCACAGACTGAAAGAAAGTTAGAAATGAGGCATTTTGCCTAGATCCTAAAGCTCAAAACTAAATAGGATAAATACAGAAATACTGGAGTTTGATTTCAACACTTTTTCAAGAAACAACAGTTGAGAAGGGCTTGTAACACATCAAAAAAAAGAGAAAAAATACATGAAGTAACCCAAGCTTTGAAGCTAAATGAGATGGATTGCACTCAGATCAAATTTCGTATAATTATGAATGGACTCAAATAATGAATGTGAAAAACAACAAATTTTGCCTGAAATACAAGCTGGCTCAAGTCATTTATTTTACTTTCAACTTTCCATGAACATAAAAAAACATCATAAAAAAATTGTTCGTCTACAGTAAAATGGAATTTTTATTGACAATCCCGAAAAACCCAAGTTGAAACCACCCATTTCTTGCTGGCATATGCAGTCGATCAGCCACAGAACACAAATATGCCCCATTGCATCATGGGAAACCTGGATATTTTGCACAAGGAAACACCAGTGCCCACAAATGAAAGTCTTTAACCAAACTAACATTTTGCACCAAAAGCTCTCTATAGATTATTCAAGCTTTCGATAACACTAAGAGAAATGCAAAATGCAGCTGGCTGGGACTAAGGCAAACACTCGTAGGGCCCCTTTTCCATGATACATGCAACAAGAAGCCAGTGCTTGAACCAAGCAAACTGGCTTATTTTGCTATGATCACAGTGCCAATAAACAGTTCCTCGATACTGGTTTAAGCCTTTTCAGCCCTTGATGATGAGCTCAGGCACCCGAGATTTGCCCAAAAATACCAAAAAAGGCATTATTTTGGCAGTTTTCACCTGAAACCGCTCGACAGAAAAAGATTTGAAAAACGATGTGTTACGTCACGTTACAAACGTTTTCGTGTCATCACACATAGGCCATACCCAGTCCCTCAGGTTTTAATTAAGGAAAAACTAGAGTTTTTATGGGATCTCCCCTCTCCCCCAAAAAACTATTTCATACATTTCTTTAGGTTAGGTCCCGCCTTGTCCTCTACATACTACACGAATCGAAATAATAGGTAACGGTTTGGCTAGTAATTATACAGTGTACATAAAGTTATCCCTTCTATTCCCTTCTTTCGAACATTATATTCACCGTTAATGTGTATCTGTATCTGACATTTTCCCTGTATATCTCCTGATGTAGCAACGCAGATATACGAGCCCTCGTTTCTTGCCGTGATGTTGTACAAGGAGAAATTAGAATATAATCCAGCTTCCGGATAATTTTTCAATGCACGGCCATTTTTTACCCAGGTGAAGTTATGAGCTGGGAGGTTGGAGACAACCAAGCAATTCAGAGTCACATTGCTGCCTTCATCTAACGTTAATTCTCTGCCACTCTTTGCCTGGGCGTAAATTTTACACGAAACAACGTCTGCAGAAGGCCCTACAGAATCAGAAAATGAAATATATTCTCAGTTTTAAAAGAACTTTATTTTGAAAAGTAACATAATATCGCATGATTTCCCGACCCCGCAACTGCATCTCTAAACACCTGAACAGATACACGTTTTTTCATGAGAACCAGTAGTTTTTTCCTAGGCTCATTTTTTAGTTTTTGAACATTTCAGCCTCAAATTGTTCTTAATTCTGTTCTTATTCTTAGCAGCTCAAACTGAAGAAAAACATCATAGAAACATTCAAGGCATTGCAATACGATGCGTATCACATTTTACAATGCAAATGCGAACCACCGCGAGAATTCTTCTATTTTGTATTGTGTTGCTAAGTTAAATAATAAATTAGACGTCTTTTGAGAAATATAACACGAATGGTCAATTGAACTAAGTTAAACAATACATTAGATGTCTTTCGAGAAATATAACACGAGATGTCAATTGAGCTAAGCTAAACAATACATTAGATGTCTTTCGAGAAATATAACACGAATGGTCAATTGAACTAAGTTAAACAATACATTAGATGTCTTTTGAGAAATATAACACGAGTGGTCAGTTGAACTAAGTTGAACAATAGTCAATACATTAGATGTCTTTCGAGAGTTATAACACGAGTGGTCAATTGAATAGTATTGCACTATTGAATTGTTTTAAAATCTGGTTCTAAGGCGTTTGTCTAATTTGTATAAAGACAGTTGTAAACCGAAATTAGTTTTTTGATCAATAAAAAACAATTATAGTTTGGTTACATATAAACAAACAGCAAATAAAATGACCCATTAAAGCCATACCCAATAGCATAGCCGGAGAAAATCCTCTCATGAAATTTAATGGCATTTGAGGTAGAATTTTGTTATTTTATAACTTAATTTGAATGAACAAAATCATTTCGTTGTGTAAAATGAATGTAAGGTAAATTTTCCCATATGTGGTATATTTGGAAACGTCTGTTTTTCCTTTAAATTCCTTAAAATCCTTTAGCGTATAACTATTATCAGACTTATTCGTAAAAAAGGACGTTCTATTTGTGGAGTGTAAATTGGTTCAGGAGTAACCTATTTATTTGCTTTTGTTATGCGTTGTTTTTCGGAAAAGCCTTACTGAGATAGCTTGACAATTGCCGCGTTTGAAAATCAACATTATTTGTACCGACATGTTTAGTCGGGAATAACTACACCCAGGGTCTCAAAATTTTATAGATAAAACAAGAGTTCAGCTTCTTTTAACTTTGGTTGAAACGCTGTTGAAGTTGAAATTCATATCCTTGATTTGTTGGGTATTAATAATGTAGTCACATGCAGCAAATTCAAACGAAGTGTTTTTATGAATACCACTGAAAACCTTTTACGCGCAGTAACGAATTACCGATAGTGCTGCTAGAATCAAGCAAAAGAAAGGAACATAAATCACTGTAAAAACTATGAACAACCATTACATTTGGCCTATGTGATTTGGATGCAACTCAAGATTTGGAAAACTTAAAATTTCGCTGTAAGTAATGGACTTGACGTTCTTAAGAGTGTTTGAGTTTCTTTTGAATAATCTCGTGCTCTTACTGACCACTCTTGTCGAGAAATTTGATAGTTTTTTAAAAACTCTAAATGGCATTCTATTTTTCCCACACAGTAAATTGCTGGGCAATGGAAAATGAAAACAGCACGTTTTTCAAAACCAAAGGTTATGACAGCCATGTAATAAAAGTCGTAAAACTCATCTACAGCTAGATTCCATCCCACTTGCGTGGAAAGTTTATCAGCGGACAAGGCTTGCCAAATGAAAAACCGGCGGCAGCTTTTTGTTTAGGAACTGCAAAATCTTTGTAAAAGTAAATAGCACTTGACAAAATTAGCAATTATCCAACAAGTTTAAAACAAGTCGAACATACGCTTTGGAGTATTGTGGAGGAGAAGTAAGGAACAACGGCTTCCGTTTCGAAAATAAAACAACTCGATTGTTTAAATTTATCTATATCAAGTACATGGCTTTTGCCTATGTGAAAACTGAGTGTCCTGCAAGGAAACTTTGGCTTTCAGCATGTAGTATTAAATTCGAATTTTTGTGAAGAATTGTTTCTAATGAACAGGTTAAAGCTCCCTATTAATAATACAATAATATACTATAATTTTCAAAGCAGATTTGGAAATGATAAATGCTATTATTTACGGGCTCGGAAGTCTGTATAAAGTTAGCCTGTATTTCTACTTTTACTATTATGGTGATTTCGTCGCTTGTATTTCGTACAAATTTTTCTAGTACTAAAGATTTATGTAAAGAGTGGAAGATATAATAACACATTTGCAATAATGTGTAGCATTCAAAAAAAAAATGAAACGAGAAACGATAGAGGCGCTAGCATTGCTAATATTTGGTCGGATAACGTTTTTATTTTGACCCTTAAATGATGTCAGACTTAAGAAACAAAAATAAAAACAAATTGGTTTTTTTCAAATAATTGCATTCGCTTTTAGTGATATAAAATTGAAATGCTTGACGGGAAATATTGACTGCTATGAACCACATATTTGAAAAGCGCTGTTCAAATGGGTTGCGCAGTCTTTTTTGTTTCTAAGACTCGATTAATGTGCAAAATAGCTAATTTTTTCAAGAAATTATTATTTCATCTAGTAAAAATATTTGGAATAACCTTGGGAGGAAAATGTAAACAAAGTGGCCGTTAAAATATAGAGCGGGAAATTGAAAGCATTAACTTATCGCCAACATATATTATAGAACACAAAACCAACATGTATAAGGAGTACTACATCAAGGGGAATGTGTCGCAGTTTAATGAAAACTTTTTTTTATAGTACTTGAAATACTTTCAGAGCTGCTAAAAGATAGGCTAGCCGGTAAACATTAACATTCCTTTTGAGTTCAGAACGAAAAATATTATTTTCTCAATTTTAATGTTTTAAATTGCGAATTCTTAGCAATCAATCACGCCGCATATATAAATACAGCTGGTACGCTCGGCGTAATGAATTCAAACCCATAAGACATAAACGAGTCGGAATAAAATTGACCTGTTACAGCGATTGATCAAGAGAAAAATTTCATTCAATTGATCTATATTACTATATTATACGTCCTACGGTAGAATATTTCTATCTATTTTTTTATTACTATATTTTTAGCTTCAGAAAATTGTTAACGTTTTTTACAGAAGTAACAAGGCAAGCGATGAAAGAGTTTGTTTAGATATAAACTAAACCCAATGTCAGTTGACGTAGCTTTAAAAATCACATTTTTGTGCGACTGAAGAATCTAACGTTTCCAGTTTTAAAATCCTGTAGTTAGTTCTAACGCTTTGGAGAGAGCTTTCCGTGCCTCTACAAATTTGACAGAAAATGTTTGAATGATTATTGAGCCTCACTGCTTAAAAGTACCTACCTGAAGACCCGCACACCAGAGTCAAAACAGTCAAAATCTTGTAGTGAACATTCACCGTGTTGGTCATCTCTAAACAATTGCCAGACTTGCATATCTCTTTCCTCACTTTTATACAACCGAATGTAGGCGAGAATTACCTTTAATTTCCGTCTGAGTAGCACTTCTCTCTCATAACAAAAGTGAAGCACATTTAGGTATAAACTAACGCCCCATTCGTTCTAAGACTCTGGCTCGCCACCCTCCAGTCACCTAGCGGCCCACGTTCGCTCATACTCAGTCTAGCATTGTTTATTTTTTGTTAAAGCATCTTTGCAAAAAATTTTGAAACATATGTTAAGATATGCATAAAAACATCGAGGCTGTATTCTAATGCAGACAAAATTTAAGGAAGTTTTAATTTAACATGAAGTGAAAGCTATTTCATAACTGTAAAACTCTTGAATTGTTTTTTGAATAAAACAGATAAAAATATAAGTGTAAAATCCTAGCTGATTTTAAAAAAATCACCTTTTGGATCAAAGGACGTCCAAAGAAATAAAACGACTAAAACTCATTTGAAGAAAAACCCACAACTTAAGTTGTTTCTTTATAATTTTCTGCCAACTCCAAGACTTTGGTTTGAATCAGATTTTTCTGGCCATGCATCATTCCCCAAACCTTTCTTTTTCTTTCACTTAATATCGTTCCTTCATTTCAGGCAAGTTTTGAAACAACTACATAAAATTGGAAAAAGGGAAATGCTAAAACGTCTTTCTATATCAAAACACCAGCAAGCCGGCTCTGACTTTAAAGTAATTTAACTTGCCTGACACCTGTCCTTAGTTTAATATCTAGATTAGGAATGGTTCACAAGTAATTGGATCAAAGGCCTTCGAATTGACATCAGTTAATTTGGGGTCTTTTTATCAGAAATTAATTTGTGAGTCATTAACGAGAATTTGAGACTATGTTGTGTCTGGCATATAAAAGAAAAACTTTAGAAACCTCTTGAAATATGAAAATAAAACAAAACGAATTTTTCTAGTCTCAAGGTGCAACGGACATTGTCATTGGATTAAATATGTTGCCATGTCGCTTTCGCTAAACTTAACTTTCTTTCTCTCTAATAAACATGTTGCAATATTTAAAAGCATAGTCTGAACATAAGTCATAATCAATGATATCAAGCATCTTCTTCACGAGCAATTTTTAAGTGACAATTTTTATTTGCTCGTGTAGATGAACAAAATTGACCGATTTTATGACAATTACATCTGCTGAAAAATTGGCGTGTTAGTTTTTATTTGACAAATAAAAGTTCACATAAAATGAACTGAATTGTCCGTATAGACAAGACATTACATAACGTTGACAATTCTAACTATGTCATCAAACAATTCAAGTCTTAAATCTTTAGTTTTCAAACAAAAACTGATCGTGTATGACGGCGCTTACCCTAGCAAATAAAAAATGTCATATAAAAATTGCTCATTTAGATGTAGCTTTACAAAAATTGATAACTTCAAATGTTAGAAATGAAAGGTATCCCGGCTGTATTTGGCTCGTGGAGTAAGTAAGGTACTGTGTCAGGGGGTTGCATCTTGACTGAACTGTTCATTGGTTAACATACTGTATGCAAGATCAACCACACGTCCCGGTTTGACGAAGACCGGAATATCACGTGACATATTGAACGTCTTTTATTGGTAGCCAAATAAGAGCATTCGAATGCATGAATGCACATGCCGAACCACGGGAGGCCAAAGCTCACGTTTCGAGGCAATTTACGTTACTCAATAACACAAATTTCTACCTTTAAATTTTTGCAAAATAAAATACTTTGAAACTTACTCATCATTGTGTTGTTGAAGCCTTCCTGGCTTAACTGCAGAATACCCTGCCACCGTCGATAATTTATTCCTGCGCATCCGTCGTTCTTTAAAAACAAATGCGGGGTTAAATCGAGAACAATAGTGGCAGGGTCGTGGAAGGGTATATAGGAGATGCTCCGCCTTCCTTTAATAATCTCTGGTTGAGTTTTGGCTGATTTTGTTGGGTTTTGACTGCTTTCCCCCAGCATTACATAATAAGAGTACTCTCTACATAAGCGAATACTAGCCATCATATCAACGCGAGCAAATGGTTCCCTTTTTTAGCAACATTTTTAAAACATTAAGATAGATAGATAGATAGATAGATAGATAGATAGATAGATAGATAGATAGATAGATGGTGAGATAGATAGATAGATG